>JASANU010000711.1:0-30049 GCA_030849675.1 Trypanosoma platydactyli | reverse complement strand
CTGTAGCGCCGAGAATAAAAAGAAACTCCATCTTCTTGTGATTTTTCCTTTTCCGCTTTTGTGTGTTTGCGTGTGTTCCTTTGAAGCGTCGCGTCTTTTGGCTTTCCTTCCTGCGGTGGGTGAATAGAGGCAGCCGTATAATCGGCGATGTACTCCGCACCCATGCGCATACGCACTGACCGTCTCGGGGGAATGTCTTAATGCAAGCCGCGTTGTGCCACCTGCAGCCGGCCGCGTGGGCATTCCATTCCCTGGTCGTGCGTGCGTGCGGCCTTGCACATTTCATTGTGTGTCCCGTGCCCTTCTTGTGGGGTGGGCGGCACATGCAAATGTGGGTGCCCGCAATGAGGTATGCAGGTGTGTTTTCTATTCCCCTTTTCTTCAGACTTGTGGACGTGTGTCGCGCTGGTTGTTGTTGCCTGTGGAGCTCGAATAGACATGAGTGCGTGAGCGAGCGTGTGGCGTTTGGGCCTCTTTAACCGCCTTCGGCACGAGTTGTGGAGTCGCGTGGCGCTCCTGATCTCCCACTGGCGAATGGCTCAAAGCACCCACGTCCACGCTGACACATACGAACATACGCACACTCGCTCTCTCTTTCCGTTGCTGCAACCCGCTAGGCTTGACTCTCACAAGGAAGAAGCAAATCGCACACACTATAAAGACCGCACTGTTGTCGCTGAAAAAGTAAAAGAAGATCAACGAAAAGACAACAGGACAAATAATTTCCACCCATGGTTAACCCTTATCTATGGATCACTGTTGTTGGTGGCATTCTTTCGTTTCTCACGGGATGCGGTGTTGGGATGAATGACCTTGCCAACGCCTTTGGCACGACGTATGGCTCCCGCGTACTGAAACTGTGGCAGATCGTTATTCTCGCTGCCATTTGCGAGTTCACAGGTGCCATCTCCCTTGGCGCCGCGGTGACCTCGACAATCTCCGGCGGCATTGCAGACCCCAATCGGTTCTCCAACGAGCCGTATGTTCTCATGTACGGCATGCTTTGCTCGCTTGCCGCGGCCTTCTCTTGGCTGGTGCTTGCAACTATTCTGAGTCTCCCTGTCTCGTCGACGCACAGCATTTCGGGTGGCATCATGGGCTTTGCGCTTGTGTATGGTGGTATTGATGGCGTGTCGTGGGCGAAACGGATTGATGGATTTCCATTTGTCACAGGCGTTGTTCCGATTGTCGTGTCGTGGTTTGTTTCGCCGATGCTCTCTGGTATGGCCGCCGCGATCGTGTACGGGCTGATCCGTTTGCTGGTGCTCCGCCCTTCGAACTCTGTGCAGCGGGCGATGTACGCCATTCCCGTCATCGTTGGCATCACGTTCTTTCTCGAGTCGTTCTTTGTGCTGTTCAAGGGTGCCAAGGCACGCCTCCACTGGGAGATGGGGAAGGCGATGTGGGTTGCCGCCATCATTGGTGCTGGCACCGGGGCCATTTCGATCGCGCTCATTCCCCTGGTGAAGCGCCGCGTGAGGGCAATGGCAGAGAAGGCGGAACGGCTGGCAGCAGAACGCGGTCGGACCCTGGCGGAGGAGGAGCTGGATCTTGTGGTTGGTGAGGGGTGTGGTCACTCTGGTGCTGCCGAGGTCGCTGGGGAGAGCGAGCCCACTGCCGCTTCTGTCGACACACGGGACGGGGTGAACGCAAGCGTGTCTTCTCCCGCTGATGGGAATTCAAAGAACAAGATAGTCGAGCCGCTCACTGGTGTCACTGTGTTTGGTGCGTCGAGCAGCTCGGAGGGCAGCGGTGAGGACTCGTGCAACTTGCCAAAGTTCGAAGTGCAGCTCTACGACGCCCGAACTGAGTTTGTGTTCCGCTACCTGCAGATTTTCACGGCGGTCTGTGCGTCCTTTGCGCACGGCGCAAGCGATGTGAGCAATGCAATCGGGCCATTTGCAGCCATCTACTCTGTCTACCAGAACCAAAAGGTGATGCCGACGAACGAGATCCCGATCTGGATCTTGTGCCTCGGTGGTGCTGGCATAGTAGTTGGCCTCTCGACCTTCGGTCTGAGGATGATGCGAATGCTTGGTGAGCGTATCACAAAGATTACCCCGAGCCGCGGCTTCTCTGCGGAGCTTTCTGCTGCGCTTGTTGTCTCGTTTGCTTCTGGTTTCGGCGTGCCTATTTCCTCCACCCACTGCATTACGGGTGCCGTGATTGCCGTTAGCATGATGGACGTTGGGTTCACTAGGGTGCGCTGGCTTGTTGTAGCGAAGATGTACACCGGCTGGGTCATGACTCTCGTCGTTACCGCCGTGATCTCTGCCGCCTTGTTTGCACAGGGCATCTACGCGCCAAGCCTGGCTCCATGAGCGTCGCGCACGGCCGCATAATACGGCGATGTATCATGGGAATTTCCCTGCGTGTTGCGTGATGATGAGAAGGCCTTATAAGTTCTTTAAAAAAGGAAATAAAGCAAAGTAGCAGGTGTGAATTAGGATGCATAGAGGATAATGGTGTTGCGCATCCCAGTAGAAAGGAAAGTTAGGAATGGGGCTTTTTGATGTTGACTCGGCACTGAAGGCTCTTTTTTTTTGTTTTTTGTTTTTTTTACGGTTGCTGTCATTCCATTTGATGATGATTTTTTTTTTTCTTTCGTTGGCCGTCGTGCACTTCTTCTGTTGCATCATGTCTGAGGCTTGGCGCGAAATAAAAGTGGTCAAATAATAAAAAACGAAAAGAAAAACGAGCCAAATGTTTTGTGGTTCGGTGTTTTTTTTTTCCCCTCCCTCCTTCCCTAAATCTGCAGATATGTGTCTGCGTCTGTGTTGTCTTTCGTACCGGTGTTCCCCTCGTCAGCACACTTTTTTTTTTTTTTTCTGCCCCGCGTGTTTTCTTGACTGGTCACGGTGTTTCCGCGGGGCTGCTGCGCGAAAGTGGTGCGTGATGCCCCTCTGGTAAGTAGTTGTGAGGGCAGTGGCCCGGTGCGCGCAGCAGTGATGAAGAGGGGAGGACTCTAAGCGAAAAGGAGAATGTAGGCTTGTGTGAACTGTAGCGCCGAGAATAAAAAGAAACTCCATCTTCTTGTGATTTTTCCTTTTCCGCTTTTGTGTGTTTGCGTGTGTTTGTTTTTCATTATGCTTGGGAAGCATTTTTTTTTATCTTGAGTGTTGTGAAGAAGATATTTTTTTTTTCTTTGTCTCATTTAGGTTCTTTTTTTTTCTTTTTCTTAATCTAACGTTTTTGTGACTTCTGTGTTTTTAGGGCTTCTTTTTTGCTGCGCAGGTGTGTAGAGTTGTTGTCGCGCAACTGTTACTCGTGGCGACATTTTTTTCTTGTAGCGTCAGTGGTGTGTGGCACGGTGCTTGTACCTAGCGGCTGTCGTTTTTATAAAGTTGTCTTTGGCCTTTGATGCTTCGACTTGTGCGAGGTGGCGGTTTTGGTGGAAGGAGCGCTATTAAGCGAAATTTCTCGTCTCTGGAGGAGGATTATTGCGAGCAGGGAAGTGGGACGCCGAAAGACCCTTTTCTTCTGCCGTTGCGGAAGACGGCGAACGAGAGCGGATGTTTTCACTGCTGTGCGAATAGGTGTGACTGTACGTGGGTAGCGGAGAGGTTGGCGGAGTGCTACGCATTGTTGCCAGTGACGCGGAAGGTGCAACATCCACGACGGCGAGAATTCTGCGCCAAATCAGTTCTCCCGCCCTTTGTTTCGCGGATGGTGAGGGTGGCAAACATTTCCTCGAAGGACACATTTTATGATTTGGGGTGTGGTAATGGTAGTGTTCTTTTTCAAGTAGCACTCACAACAGGCGCCCGCTGCGTTGGGGTGGAAATTAGCGAGCAGAATGCTACGGTTGCAAAAGAGGCGTGGGGGCGCCTTCGACCCGTGTTTGAGGCACGCTCTGGAAGGACGCTTAATGTGGAAATCATCTGCGCAGACTTCTGCACCGTGTTAAACAGGGCTGACTTCTTTTCTCCATCGCCTGTGGTGTGGGTTGCGAATTTGTTGATGCCAAGATCGGTGAACCATTTTCTCTCCGAGCGCTTTCGGTCCCTTCCTGCTGGCAGTCGCGTGTTGTGCTTTGAGGACTTGTACCCCCACGCACGATCGGTGGCGGCGTTGCGGGATCCCGACGCTTTTGAAAAGTTTCATATGGCGGACTTTAAGTGGCAAGAAATGAGCGTCGAGTGGTGTGGCGTGGAAGGGCCCTTCTTTATGTACACGAAGCGTGAATGATGTAGGTCGGATGGGTCACACATTCATGTACGCATTTACATGCTTTTGCACAAAGAGAGATGCGTTTATTAACGCTTTGTACGGTTTTTTGTATGGAGGTAAAAAAAAAAAACTCCATTTAGAAGGAAAGAGAAAAACGTATGGGGTTGCGCTTGAAAAGACGAAGGTTGCTCCTCTCCTGACATGTTGTTGTGTGTTTTCTGTTCCCTCTTTTGATTTTTCTCTGGGGGTGGTTTTGTCTATTTGCTTCTCACACATTTCTTTCTGTTTTCTGGGGTTTCCTGGTGGACTACGTGTTGAGTGGGTGTTTGTCTCTCTTCAAGGATTTGTTGTTGTTGTTGCTGTTGACTTTTGGCGGCTGGGTGGGCGGAAAGGCTGCTCGGAAATCATGTTGTTTATCGCTTCCGACGGCAAATCACGGTTTGTCGATTTGGATGGGAAAATTGTCCAGGAAACGTCCACAACAACACATGTGGAGCGGCGGGGTGTGACGTATTGCGCTGCGTCCGGGACTGTCATCACGAACCAAACACGTGGGTGCGCCTCATTCTTTACACCCTGCCGGCAGCAGCCGGTGCAGCGGTGCTTCACCCCGGAGCCCATCACGTGCTCAGCGTGCACTATGGATGGTGTGTTTTTTCTTGGAGGGAGTGCTGCTGGAAACTTGTACGTCTGGAACACACTCTCCGGGCAGCTGCTTCATCTCATTCGTGCACACGGCAGACAAATCACAGATATCGCCTTTTCGACTGATCAGTCACTCGTCGTTACTGCCTCGGAGGACTCTGTTTGCAAGACCTGGTTGCTTTCTTCCTTGGTAGCGCGCAGAGCGAATACACCGGGAGAGCGATCACTTTTCACGGGCCACACATTATCTGTAAACGCTTGTTCTTTCATGGAAACTGGATATTTGGTTTCGACGGGATCATCAGATCGCACATGTCGTATTTTCGATGGCCTTACAGGCCAGCAGCAGCTCGTTATCACCGTGAATGATCCGCTGACGTCTGTACGATCCTCACCGGGTGATGAGATTCTGCTTCTTGGTTCCGAAACGGGATCTCTGTTTTTCGTACATCTTTACACCGCATCCGCTGAACAACGTCTACCCACGAATAGTTTCACCCCACAAGAGGAGAACGTCGTCATTCGCAAGCCATTTTCGGAGGGCCACGAAGGTCCCATTGTTTTTATTTGGTTTGATATGACCCGTCCTGGGTGCGTCATTGTGGGAAGCGCTAATGGCGTGGTGTTATGGTGGAACTCCACCACCGCATCAATAATAGGGAAGATGATGGAGCCGCTTTCAGGTGGCTTGACGAGTATCTGCTACGTTCCAAGGGATGCACTTTTCTTACTACCTCCCTCCTTGTCCCGAGTGCATTGCGCTGCACTCGCAAAGCACCCAGTAGATCCCTCTACCACCGACTTTTCAATTGTAGCACTGTTGGACGAGAACGATGATTCGGCGGTGCGACCAGCCATGATGAACTTCGTACTGTCGGGGCCTGGAATGCCTCGTCGGCGACAGCGGCAGGAGTGTGAATTGGACATGGAGCAGAGGGTGCCCGACACAAGAGAAAATGGGGTAGGGAATGAGAAATCGTCTGCCAGCTGTGATGTCAATTCCCGCACCGAGGCGATTAAATATCTCCAGGAGAAGAACTCCGAGTTGTTGACTCTCCGTGACAGACTCAGGGTGAAACTTCTAAAACTGACACCTTCTTCTTAATTTATGTTGAAGGTGAAGCCTTGGAAGATGGCGTCTTTCCGGAGGAAATGGTTCATCCGCCCTCATCTTGTTCTTTTGCCTGTATATATATATATATATGTGTTCATGCACCGTTATTCTTCTACTTCCCTAATTCAGCGTAAGATAGCGGTAGCGGCATGAACATGAATGCATTGCCGTTCCCCTCACAATACCTAAGGAAGTATTCGATTCTCCAAGGTTAGCGGAATACATGAACCCTCTGCTGACTCTCATTGAGAAGGGCGCCAGAAAGGGGGACGAGCATGTCATTGACATACCACCAAACTGTGACATTGAGCGGCATGCGACAAGGTATCACATGCAACGAGAGGGAACAAGCCAGCGTGTTATTGGATGCGTTGTCCAACGAATTGTTCGTCGACATTCATTGCGTGGGTGTAGTATTGTTGAGATGCAAACAATGACGGAGAACGCGGTGTGCATCGATTTAGGCTCATCTAATGGTAATGCCTGTCTTTCTGCAACAATAAGATCATCAAAGACATCGTTGGGATTCTTGACGTTGCTACATTCTGATGGTTCTTCTATTCGTGTGGTCATGAGCTGGATGGAGCCGTATGCTACTAATGACAAATTCACTTTCTTCTTCACGGAGCGCGCCCTGTTTGATGCTGCATGTTTTCCGTCGATGCTTTGGGTATCGTTTCCACGCGGACACAATCATATTTGGACAAGATTACCGAAGCCTTGCAGTACCGGTAGACACCAGGCAGTCTATCAACTCAGGTGCGATGGTTCTGCTATGCGAGCCTTTTTTTAGAGGCGGTTGCCCTGAGCAAGATAAAGGTGAGTGGCACTGACAGGGCAGAGGGCAACACAGTTAGAGGTTTGACGATGGAGTTGGACAAAGCATATTTTTTTCTGGAGATAGAGATGGGAGTAATGCTTCTATCATACGTCTGCATACCTGGGTACGAGCAGCTAACTATGACGAAAGTTCTGCATCTTGCTAAGGAAGCTGCCCATTCTTTAAGTTGTTGGCTCTAACTTTTACGATGAGGAGAGGGAAGGCCTGCTGGTGTCATTTCACACCATTGTCACGGGTACCCTTAGTGAGATGCTGTTGCTTCACTGGGATAACGTAACGCAGCGAGAGAAGACTGCTTTTTTGCATGCCTGCTGGACACTGAAGAATGCATGCCCCATTCATCACTTTCTTCCGCTGCCTCTACGGGATATAACGGAGGAAAGCTTTGCAATTGAAATACAGTTTGTAAACATGTTGGATAGCACTTGCTGGAGCGTCGTCTCGCTCATGCGGGTGATGAAGCATATCCTCAATTTTCTCGTCTCTAGCCCTGCAGTCCGTTGATGTGGTGAAAGCTCTACAACTGATATGTATACTACTCTTTTAGCTGCACGTTCGGTTGTGGCACAGCCAGCTGCACTTTCCGCACGAATTCGCTACTTGAGTAATCTTGTATTAACTTCAATGAAGTTAGTGAGAATTGGATTTGCTCTTACAACCCTTGAGGTGGCTGCAGCGCAAATTATGGAGGACTATTATCTGCACGTCAAGTCTTTTGTTGATGGTGCGGCATGTCATATTCCCTAAGCGCGCGCACTTCACATGTAGGCTGTTGCACAGCGGGAGATGGAGGTGTAAGTGTGTGCGTGTGAGTGTGTAAGGGGAAATGCAAACATCGATGGCGATGATAATAATACTAATAATAGAAGCTATCATCTTTTTTGCTGCTTATGATGTGAGTTCTCTTGACTGTTATTTCTTACCTTCTTTTTTTTTTATCTCTTTCTCTCTGTTTTTTTTTTTTTTTGGCTCGCAAGTGTTTGTCGTGTGGTGTCATTGTCGTTGTCATTTTTGTCCGTCGTGTTTGGTCGTTTTGTTCAGATGGCCTCAGAGGGCTCAAAGTTTAACGATGAGGCGTACACAACGCGAAGGTTGGCGCTCCTTCCGGCATTGATTGGTATGAAGGGGCTGCTGAATCATCACATAGCTTCCTTTGATCACCTGATCAACGTGGAGCTTAAGCGAATTCTGCTGAATGCGTCAAACAGGGACATCAAAAGCAGCATCGACCCGTACTTTTCCATCCGTTACACGAACATCCGCGTCTGCCGGCCCAGAGAGATTGTTGGAAAGGGGCAGCTGCCGAAGGTCGTCTCTCCGCATGAATGCCGCACCCGAGATCTGACATATCGAGGGGATATGATTGTTGACGTGGAGTATACCGGTAGGGATCGCGCGAAGCGGTTGTGTGTGGAAACAGACATCAAAATTGGGACCATTCCAATCATGCTCAAGTCGAGCTCCTGCAACTTGCACGGCAAGAGTCGTGAGGAGCTGATTGCAATGCGGGAATGCCCACTTGATCCTGGAGGGTACTTTATAATTAAAGGTGTAGAGAAAGTGTGTCTAGTGCAGGAACAACAGAGCAAAAACCGTGTTATCATTGAGGCAGATGACAATGGTAACATCATTGCCCACGTGCAGAGCAAAACGCACTACTCCATCTCTAAGTGCTCGGTGATATTCAAGAAGGGCCGCATTGTCATGGTACATCGCTCCTTCAAGGAGGACATTCCCATCGTTGTGATGCTTAAAGCCCTTGGAATGGATAGCGATCAACAGATTGCGCAGCACATTGGCACATCACCAGCCTTTCAAAGTGTGTTATTTGCCTGCTTTGAGCAGGCACTCAGTTTGGGTGTGAGAACACAAGATGACGCCCTGCAGTTCATTGGTGAAAGGCGCAAGGAGACTACATGGGAGGTGGACGACGCACAGCAGCGACACATTCAAAAATCCAAGGCAGACAACGCAGCGGAATTTCTTGGCAACGTGTTACTATGCCACATCAGGGAGGGTGAGATTCAGCGCGACTGGAATTTCCGACACAAAGCCCTCTACGTTTGTTTTATGGTGCGACGTATGATTGAGGCCAGTGTAGACTCCTCCCTTCTTGACGAGCGGGACTTTTATGGTAATAAACGTCTTGAGACAACAGGAACTCTAATGGGTCTCTTGTTTGAGGATCTTTTGAAACAATACAACCGTGTGGTAAAGACGGCTATGGATCAACAACTTTCTAAAAAGGACACAACGAAACCGTTCAACGTAAAGCAGCTTATGGAAAGCAAGATGGAGGTAATTCAGAATGGTATGCGTGTTGCACTGAGCAGCGGTCGATGGGAGCTAAAACGTTTTAACATGAGCCGCCAAGGAATTACACAGGTGCTCTCTCGTCTTTCATACATTGCATGTATCGGGATGATGACTCGTCTTGCTTCATCCTTTGAAAAGAGCCGAAAGATCAGCGGGCCACGATCACTGCAGCCTAGTCAATGGGGAATGGTATGCCCGTGTGACACACCCGAAGGCGAGAGCTGTGGTCTCGTTAAAAACTTTGCTATTCTAAGCCAGGTCACGTTGGACATGGATGACTCGTTTGTGAGGGCAGCGGCACACAATCTTGGCGTGGAGGAGGCGGACACAATCTCCTCAAGAGATTTTCTCTGCTACTACACGGTTTTCCTCAATGGTACGCTAATCGGCATTCATCGCTATCCAACCCGCTTCTGCCATGGGATGCGTGCGTTGCGGAGATCCGGGCGTCTTCATCCACATGTTTCTGTTGCCATAAATGACCGTCAAAAGAGTATACAAATTGGATGCGATGGTGGAAGAATTGTTCGACTGTATATAGTTGTTAATAACGCAGTTCCTTCTGTAACCTGTACCCATCTTGATGAATTACGTGCGGGCAGTTGCTCCATCAACGATTTTTTGGCAGAGGGTTTGGTGGAGTTTATTGACGTCAATGAAGCGAATGACTGCCTTATAGCGGTGTATCCAAAAGACATTGAAAAGTACACAACCCACCTGGAGATAGAGCCACTCTCACTTTTGGGCGTTGTTGCGGGCATCATTCCATATCCACATCATAATCAATCTGCGCGAAACACTTTCCAATCGGCAATGGGTAAACAAGCGTTAGGGACTATTGCATATAATCAGTATATTCGTACAGATACGGTTCTCATGTTGGGTGCGTACCCGCAGCGTCCTCTTTGCCGATCCAAAGCAATGAATCTCACACATTACGAGAAACTTGGTGCTGGTATCAATGCAATGGTGTGTGTAATGAGTTACAGCGGGTATGATATTGAGGATGCTCAGGTGTATAACCGGTGTGCGCTTGACCGAGGGTATGGTCGCTGTGTTGTTCTCCGAAAACATGAGGTGGAGATGGAGCGGTTACCAAACGGGGAATACGACATTATTCTCCCACCAGATTCCAACTTTGGTCGATGTAGGGCGTTAAATAGTGACGGAATTGCTAGCAAAGGTGCCATTGTTCGTCAGTTTGACATTCTTGTCAACAAGCACACACCAGTGGCTTCGTCAGATCCGAGACCTAACCCGCTTGTGTACAAGTACCCCCAAACTGCTGTTGTGGACCACGTAGTGATCACCCCGCCCGGGGACTCGGAGCGGTCACTGGATGTAGAGCAGAAAATTAAGGTTGTCACAAGAGAGGTTCGTATTCCAGAACCAGGTGACAAATTTTCTTCAAGACACGGCCAGAAGGGTGTTGTTGGTCTCATCACAGATGGTGTAAACATGCCATTTAACGAAAAGGGTATAAGCCCCGACATGATTATGAATCCGCATGGGTTCCCGAGCCGAATGACTGTGGGAAAACTTCTTGAGTTGGTTTGTTCAAAGTTAAGCGCACTTACAGGAAGATTTGGGGACGGCACAGCGTTTGGTGGTGACAGCGCGGAAAATATGGGTAAAGAGCTTCTGAAACATGGCTTTAATTACCATGGTAAAGATGTCTTCTACTCTGGCATCACGGGAGAAATGATGCAAGCATACGTATTCTTCGGTCCTATCTACTACCAGCGGCTTAAACATATGGTAACTGATAAAATGCATGCTCGTGCTACTGGGCCCCGTTCCCTATTAACTAGACAACCAACTGAGGGTAGATCTAGGAGCGGTGGACTTCGTGTTGGTGAAATGGAAAGAGATTGTATGGTCGGTTATGGTGCATCGAACCTACTGAACGAACGGCTCCTTCTTAGTTCTGATCTCTTTACTGTGGACACTTGCCGGTCATGTGGATTTCTTGGTTATTGCGGTTACTGTCCCTATTGTAACACGAAAAACACTGTTTCCCGTGTGAATGTACCGTATGCATTCAAGCTACTATTGCAAGAGCTACAGGGTATGGGTATCAGCACACGGCTTTCACTGGATTTTGTTGGAATGCAATAGGGTGGCGGGAGAAACATTAATTTCTAATGCATGTGTGCGCATCGCCTTTACAAATCGCGTGCTGCTCCTCACGCGGAGGAAAAAAAAAAAAACTGATGGTGTCTGGAGAAGCAAGGCGAAGGGGATTCAATGCACACAAACAGTGGCACTGCTGAAAATAAATCACACACTATACAAAATAAAAAAGTCTAAAAAATTATCCCATGCATAACAAAAACAAAAACAACAACCACTTTTTCTTCTTGTTGTTATTACTGCAGTTTATTTTTAAGTGAAACTCAAGAGCGAATGAATAGCGATGCATGTACAGCAAGTAGGGCAGTTGAAAAAATTGTTACGCTTCTCCTCAAGGACTCATAGCCCATTGCATAGATGTATAAAAACCCTTGGAATTGGAATTGCTCCATTTTTGTGCTGTAGTACAGACTCTTTGGTCCTCAGCACTGCCGTCGAAATTCCGGCAAAATGCCCGTTGGTGGTGATACCTGAAAAATCCGTCTGGACGGTCTCCAGCGTGCATGACGATGATATGGAGGGTCTAATGCCTACACTAGAGGCTTGTCGATCTGCATTTCCCCCTAGTCACGAGGACAGTCTCTTTGACGTCTTTTATCTCGCGTTGTACTTTTCTATCAACGCGTGCCGATCATCATCAGGATGGTCAGAGTGGCAGTTGCAGCAAATATCGCCAAGGACTGTGGTGCGTGAGGAGGATGATGTTGCCGCCTTTTTTCTTCGATCACTCTCACAGTATGGTTTGACGCCCCCAATGCAGCTGTTCTTGTCTATGCGGGATTACACACTGTCTCACTCATGTCGATTGTCCCAAAATGGGACAATTCACCAACCAGAAGGTGGTCCGATACTTGCAGTGATGCCTCTGGTAGACATTGCACTTAACAAGGATCATGTAAAAGGAAACCTTTCACTAGAAAGGTATGATGCACGGCATGTTCGAACCCTCATACAGGCCTATCCACTCTTGTACTTGAGACATGGTCTCCGAATGCAGCCCGATACGGCGGGCTACTGGGTGCTGCAGACGGTAGCTTCTGTTTTTAAGGGTGAGTGCTTGACTCTGTGGCAGAAGATATAGGCTTCAAAACGCTCATTGGGTTGTGATGGGTATGCTTGAATTCCTTTTAAAACAGTCCGAAATTGTGATTTTTCCCCTTTGTCGTCTGCTCCTATTTCTCCCTCCCTTACCTGAATATCCCAATATACGCACACACACATATATATATATATATATATATATATATGTGTGTGTGTGTGTGTGTGTATGTGTGGACCAGAGGGGTGTATAAAAGCACATACAACACATGCGTGTTTTTTTTCATGCATTTAAAAATAAGCAAATGATGCTAATGGAGAAATGGGAATGCCATGGTGGATTTCATAGGGAGAGAGAGAATCGATTAACAAGTTTATTCACTTTTAGGAGCTCGCGGTAGTTTTACTCTCTTGTAATGCGGGGAGAAGATGCTGTGTGTCATGTCAGAGAGAACGATAAAAAATCATGCTGGAAGAGGTTCATTGGTCGCGCACTAAGTGTGCGATACTGATTTTATTCATGACACTTTTCTGCCTCTTCACCATCTTTTCCATTCGCTGTTTCCTCTTCAGAATTTTACGGAGTCTTCCCAGAGCTCCTTTTTTGTTGTTTTAACCGCCTGTGAGGATAAAGAATTGGCTTCTGGTGTTTTTTTTTTTCTGACAGTAGACATTTTTTCGCATTTTTGCATGACACGCACATTTACCACTATAAATGAAGATACATTATGTTTTTTTTAATGTTATCAACATAAAAAATAAGAGAGTTTGACGGTCTGTGGAGGTCTGGATGTCGTTGCGGATCCGTCCTCTGCCAAGACGTGGCATGGCCTCTCACCACCTCCCTCTAAAAGAAGCCTGTGCGTCGCAGCCCGGACGGTGTTTCGTTCGTCCGTCTTTTTTTTTTTTTTTGTGGGTGGAATATCCCAAAACTGCAGCGGTATGTGGTGCCGTATAACGGGCAAAGGCAATTTGACAGACTCGCAATCGCGTAACATTATGGAAACCTCATAAACCTCGGGTTGCCCCCCAAAAAAAGAGCCACACCTGCAATTCTACGTGGTGTGGATGGAGTGCGTAAGCGAGGTGTCCCGCCTAGATGCTGCAAAGAGCTTTCACGGCACGCCTTCTGGGACTCAGCGTACAAACAGGTAGGGCAACCACAGGCATTTCTTCTAATTTCAGACAACAGGATGTACTTCTGATGCCAAGCGTGTCGCGCTCCAAGCGAGTATATGCTGCCCACGCTGTGAGAAGAGAGAATGCTGATGCGTTTTACCACGCGAACTACCTTGCTCACCCATNGAATGCGCCACTCCGATCTTCATAAGCTGTGGGCCAAAGAAAAGCAACAATGCGGATATGGGCCGCTGGTGTGCAGCAGCCGCGGTGAACGTACTGCGCTTTCTCTCTTGGGCTGTGGGTTTGCGCTTGCGGAATTCCGAGGAGGTGCAGAACCGATCCATTTTTCGCGCCAGCATGTTCTGCGTGAACAGCCGCTGGCCGCCATCGGATCGCTTCCCAGGTGCTTTCAGGCCCTGGTACTACGGATGTGGCGGACCAAGTCCTGCAGCCACTTTTCGCTGCTCTATGTTTTTTAAAAACCAAACAATGCAGCAAATGGATTTTGACCTGCTGCGGTGACGCGCACGTTCCAACGAAAGAGAATCACGCACGAGGGGTTCGGAAATAGTTTCGTCACAAGGCCGCCTTTCCTCAAACACTGCGGAAGAGCTTATGCCGGAGATCGGCAAGTGAGGCAATGAGGTGACTTCCCTTACCCTCCCGGTTTTTTTTTTTCTGTAATGTGAAGAGGGTTGCCTTGGTATGCGCCAATAGTGCGGCAGGCTGCATCTAAAGCTGGGTATTTTCATGCTGAAGAAAAGGGTGGAGTTACATGCATCAGCAAAACCATGCCCCACGCAGGCAGCATAAAGAGGTTTTTGTGCACCTGGCGAGTTGCCCGTGCCGGTTGTTTGGGGCCCTCGTCGTGCGGCGGGAAAGCCTGCTCAAAGAAGGAGGCGGAAACCCCCGCCGGCAACGGAACGCGCCCGGCCCTTCCGTATGGGGGAAAACCGGCGCGTGGCGGGGCGTTGGGGCCTCGGAAATATCCTGGGCGGCCGGCGTTGTCGCTCCGAAGGCCTACAAGAAGGCGGAACCCCGCCCCTTTCGGAAGCGCGGGCCACGCCTGGGGAATGCCGCGAAAACCGAAACGCTTTGGGGCCGCCCCTCGTTATTTTCTCTTGCCTCTGCGGCTTCGCAGAACACCCAAGACCCCCGCCGCCAGCGACCGCAAAAACGCCGCCCCGTATGCAATTTATGGCGGCGGCGCCGGGGCGAAAAAAATGCATGCAGGGAACGAAAATACCCACGCACGAAAAAAGATACACATCACCTTTTTCTTCTTTTCTTCGGCTCTGTTTCGCTTCCGCGCCGGGGGCTTTCAAAAGAAGCAGTGGAGACACATAAAAAGCAAGCCTACAGGCAGACGCGCGCACATGAACACACACTTCGAAAAAGGGAGGGGGCCGAGGAGATGGCAGGTGTAGAAAGGCGTCGGCATAATTTACATTTGGTTTTGCCGGGGGGAGATGGGATCCACAACCCAGCGGATGCAGTGATATTTTCCTCTTCTCTTTTGCGACCGTCACTCTCAAAAGAGGAGTTTCTCGTAGCAGGGGGGCGAAAAGCAAGACCACAGAAGAACAAACAGCTGCAGTAACAGAGAGCCGCCCCGTCCCCGCCCTCACCGCACTGACCCGTCACCTGCACACGGTAAAAGGAGAAAGAGGGGTTGCGAAACGGGGTAGGGCGGATACGGGCCTCACCACATACCAATGGTACGCCCCAGCTCGCCCACCCCAACGTCCATCCACATGCGCCTCTCCTCCGAGAGGGAAAAAGGAGGCGAAGCGGTGTCACTCGCCTCTGGGATGCTTATTGCGTCCAACAACGCCCCCATGTCCCCCTTCCATTGCTCTAACAGGGCCAGGATGGTCTCGCGATACCCGCTTCCAAGGAACGACAGCGCCTGCTCCCTCATTTTATCCTGGCGCAGCACCGGCAATGCCACAGGTCCGGCAGCGTCGTCCTTCTGGGAGAATTCGCGGAGAGAATCCCTAATGTCATATAGGCGATCCAAAACGTACTGTGTCTTAAGAGAATTTACTGCACGCTTGAGTTTAAATTTCTCTTCCAGTGCATTGAAACCTGAAACGCTAGAATCAGTAAGCGAGGAGACTACCTCTGCAACTGAAGCCTTTGGAGTTTCCTTGGCCCATACCCGCTCATCGGCGCACCCTCGATTCTTCTCTTTCCCATCATCTTCTTTGAGCGAAGTGCCACACGCTTCTGAAACACCTGAACCTCTCCGCACGTCAATAGGTACGGAATTTACGTCAGCCAAAGATGTGCCACAACCTCCCCGTTTTGATCGTGACGAAGAACACAAATCCACCGTAGTTGTCGAGGTGAGAAAACCAGAGCCTTCATCCTTGGGCACAGAAACATTCCCTACTGCTTCCGCCATAAACGTCATTGGTGATGGTGGTGGTGGTAATGATGTTGGAGAAGTCGCTGCCCCAACCGCCACATGCGGTCTTAAGAAATTAAGCAGCTTTCCAAAATAGATGGCCTCTAAATTACATACGCCGCAGATAGTTGCGAATGTCACGCTTTCAGCGAGCGAGCGAGAAACGGCATGAATGCCGAGGAGACGCAAACCGCGGAAAAAAGCACGCCATGAGCACTTTCCATTCTGCATGAACTCGGTGGAGACAGTGTCCCACATGCCGCCCATAGAAGATTCTAGGCCGGCATCATCGTCATTGTTGCCACCGCCTTCTTCGGTATCCCCGTTACAAAGTGGAAGAAAACATTTGTACACATACTGAAGAGAATGACGGTTACAGTGCAATTGGCGGCGCAACCCCGCCAGCCCGGCAGCGGCTAACGCCGGGACGAAAAACGTCTGCGTATTCATGCGCGTGCACAAAGAGGCTCCAACAGGACACTGACAGAACATAGAAGGACTCCTCAAACCTGATGCTAGCATAAAGCAAGAGGCCCCCTCCTCATGTTCACTGTTCCTCCGCTGCAACTGACGCTCAATCTTTCGCATCAAAGGAGGACTGATTCCAGTGTCCTGTAGCATCACAAAACGAATTCTTCTGTTTTCCAATACCATGTTGAGGACCCAGTGCCCTACATCATCATCCAGGCGGTTCCTGGATATGTCTATCCACGTTACAGAGGGGTGCGCCTGAAGAACAGCAAGAAGAGACTTCGCTGCCTTTGCCCCTAACCCAATCGATGGCATTGATACATGCGTAAGAGCTGTGCAGAGTGCAATAACAGGAGAAAGGGCAGCACACCCCTCGTTTCCCACGTAGACAAGACTAAAATCGAGTATATTTACCTTTTGAGCCCAGTCCACACCCACAACTGGGGGTAACTGCCGCAACACAAGTCTATTAGGACGCACCCCGTGTTCCTGGCAGCTGTATGTGTATACATGTCGGAGACTACATTGTCCCATGACGCAGGGATCTGCAGCGCTGCTGGCTTGGTGAAGAGAAACGTCAGAAGGCAACCTCGTCTCATCCTCCAGCGGCTTGGGGTTATCCCCAGTTGTTTCACCCAAATTGCTCCAACGCTGTAACGTCAGCATCGTCTCCACACCTGTTCAAAGCAGTGGTAGAAATATAACGACTTCATAGAAGAAAAGAGAAACAGGAAAATACACATACAAAGAGTGGTGCATACGAAGAAAGGAATCAACGAGCCGAAGGCATAGAAGGAACACTAAGAACAGATACACACACACACACACACACACACATACACGTACGGACACCAAATCTCAAAAAGCAAATTTGGAAAACATATTATAATGATCAAGCTGTGCATACCACCACTCTTGCCAGGATTGAATGACATCCTCCTCGATACTAAGAAGACGCATCACCATCCCCATATTCTCGCCCAAGTACTCCCGCCGCATCCATGCAGGAATCACCAAGGGCTGCTGTGCGGGATCTTGCTGCACCTTCTGCGCCGCGACGTATGCCGGGTGCGCAAAGCGGTCAACCCATCGGACGTCCTGCACACTATACGCCGGCGACTCCACCTCCTTGTTGAGCAAGAGAAATTTCATTAAGGCAGACCTCTCGGAAACGGCATTGTTGTCAGCATCCTTTTCTGACTGGTGCTCAGAGGCCAGAGCCCAAAAAACGTTCCCAAGGCACATCGATAAGAAAATATAAAACGCAAACCTCACGTTTCTTCTAAACCCAGTAGCACAAGACCATCCGTCGTATATATTCACGTCATCCACCACACCCTGAAGGTACCATACGCACAGGAGAACAGCGACGTAAAAAGGAAGTGATTGCGAGACCATCAACCCCGAGACAAGCACACCGAGTCCAACAGGAAATATCATGATCATGAGGATATACTTACGGTCGCCAATAAGGATAGCGGAGCTCTTCACACCGCAAGTGAGGTCGTCAGCTCTGTCTTGATACGCGTATATAGTGTCATACAAAATCGTCCACGCCACTGAAGCGCAGTAAATTGGAAGAGTTACTGCAAGATCGATACGATTCAAGACTGCCGCATAGCCGACAAAAATACCCCAGTTAAAACATAGTCCAAGGAACAGCTGGGGCATATACGTAATACGCTTCATGAATGGGTAGATAACCACAATGGGCGTAATTGAAAGCGCCGACACGACTGCCATGGGTGAGAGATTCATGAGAATAACAAAGGAAAGGGTGAGGTGCACGAAGAGCATGCTCGAGGCCTCCCCCATACCCAATGCACCAGATGCCAATGGCCGCGTCTTGGTACGTTCCACCATGCGGTCAAAATTTCGGTCCCACATATCGTTTATGATGCATCCAGCACTGCGCATCAAAAACGCCCCAACTGCAAAGAACACAATAAGATGCACTGGGACAAATGGGGCAAAGAGGACCACCGGATCCGCTCCCTCCCATACGAGAGCCTGTGTCACCGCAAGGCTCGCACCCCAGTAACAGGGCATCAATAAAAGTAGTGTACCGACAGGTTTATCCGCACGCACCAACTGTGACCACAAATACACTTTTCGCGTCATCCACTGGACATGCTTTGGAATCTTTCGAGTACTGACAGCCGATAAGTCGTCAAGAACCCAAGCACGGCATTCCTTTGCAGAGGATGCCGCATTGCGCTGAGCAGCAGGATCAACCTTAACAGCATCGGGAAAATGAGCCGATGATAGAGCGATGGAGCTTTTCGTCCATGAACGTGTAACCCTTCGAAGAAAAAGCGACCGACGCAGCATTACTTATTCCTGGTCTCTTCTCTGTGAGTGCCCCTTTATCTCGATGTTTTTCTCAAGACTGCTGCAGCTGCTGTCTTTCCAATTCTTGTAAAAAAAAAAAAACAATCTGTTTTCGGTTCTATAGCCCGCTGAAGCAACGTTTCTATTCCCTTTTTGGGGAATGCAGAGTATTGTCCGCAGTGGTGTTGCTACTACCATAGAAAAAAAAGGGGAGAAGTAAGAGGCAAGAAGAATATCCCCCCACCCCATCACCCTTCTTTATTGGCAGAAAGGTCAAATAAAATAAAAAATGGACTCCACGTAATCAGACCATTTTGAGTACATGGGTGATTGAAGGAAGGAGTAAAAAACCAGCTCACTGAACCCGTTAAGATGAATTTTGAGTTGTTATTTCCCCTTTTTTCAGGCAATGCATACGAATAAGATCCAGGCAAGCACCTCAGCACCGCCTCCACTTCACAAGCACCACCCTTTCGCTAAGCCTATCTGATTCATTTCCTGGCCTCTCGAACTGTAATCCGCTGGGTTTCTCACTGAGACCACGTAATTCCATGTGGCTTATATTCCTTCTTCACGCAAGGCCTGTTCAATTGCGGATGCCTCGCCCACCAGAGCCTGTGAATGCGCATTCCCCTTCTTCATGATATTCATAACTACAGCGTTATCAATACAAATGTGCGGGTGCGACTCCAAAGCCTGCAGAGTCAAGTGTACTGCTCGCGGCTCCCCCTTTAGAGATCATATGCCACGGTCGTTCCCACGTGCCCCCTGCATTGAAAGAGTGGGATCCGCCCACATCGACAGAGGCACTTGAAAGAAGGAAGGTTTTGACTCCACACATGCTGCTCTCTTCTAAAACGCAGCTGTAAAATGGTGTGATATGTTCTTCAGCGCCACATGTGCCTCGTAAAGGTCCTCACCATTTTTGGCCCACGGCCTTGCAATCTACCGGCGCTGTTTTTCCTGTGGATTTCCCCTCGACCGCTGTAATCAGGGGTGACTTATCTCCCAGCGCAGGTGCACCCCGATGCGTCCGTTATGGTTCCAGCATCCCGCAAAATCGCCGCGTCCGACGCCGCAATACTCCGGGAGCTTTCGCGAGTCTCGGTGACCGGCGGTCGTGCCAAAAGCCGCCATAATCCTCGAAAAAAGGCAACCATCCCCGCATGCATGCGAGAAAACGCCTCACCCATGTCCAACACGCCGACATTAACTTTTTGGAGCGGAATGATGGCTTCCTCCTTTGGTGTGGCCACACGCGAAATGGCCGCCTGCTGCGTGATTTCGGCCCGGGGTGAAGCATGTCATGCGGGGCACCTCTTCTGGAGGAAACCACGGTTCCTCTTCTATGAGCCACCCGCCGCCCACACAAGCGCCGCAAGGAACGACGCCGTTGCTAAAAAGGGTGTATACTGCCCCAAATACCGCACCGTGTTCCGGTAAAGATCGAAAGGGTCGATGTGCTTCGCCAAGTGTGGGGCCACATGTGGATTCATCCGATGCTCTTCCACCACCTGCGCCGCATGTCGTAGGGCTCCTCTTGGTCGAATTTGCCGAAGCATTCAAGGGGGCCAATATTCCCTTCATCTGCGCTGTTGTCAGGCGGGTGATGTTTTTCTTGTTTTTAGTGTCAAAACTCTTTTCAGACGAATCCAATTGAAAGCATCTTTTCCGTGAATATGCAAATGCTGATCCATCCTCTGGCGCCAACAGATTCTCCTCTATTGGGGCTGCAATTTCGGCCAGCAAATTGCTGCGATCCACGTCAGCCAGAGCACCCCACTCTCTCTATCCAGTCCTCCCGTGATTGGATGATTCTGTCCACTTTTTTTTTTGGACGGGGTTCTCGCCTGCTTGATCTCTGGGCGGGCAGCAATCTTCTGCAGGCCTATTGTCATCATGTCCATGGGGAGATCAGTGTATGTGCATCATGGCTCGCAAAATTCGTGCATACTGCAACCGCGTCAAAGGCGCCCAATCCTTGGCCATCAGGAAGATCACCCCACTCTCCGCTTAGAAGGATTTTTTTGTGCAATGGGGCAAAATTTTACGAATTGCCCCACCAGGGACATCCTCTGCTGCCATTTCCACGGGGCCTACATTTCCCGAGCTGCCCGCTGGATCTTCTCAGATGACTTGCCAAAATCGGATATGCCGGCGACCCGTCGTACCACAATCGAGCGACGTTGATGGACACCATCGTCCTTACCGACTACCAGCTTCGTCCCACCACGGTGATTGTGGGGTTTTCCGGACGGCGCGCAGAGTCTTAGCAGGGCGGAAAGGGAAAGAGGGATACGAAGTTTGGAAGGAGCCACCCTGCACTGCAGCCATTGGAAGCGTCTAGGCCCCCATCCGTTTTTTGCAAAGCGAGAGAGGACAGAAGGCACCGGCCCTTCCCAAAGTTTTCTGCCACGCGGTCGCACGCGGCGTGTGTTCGCCCCGTTGCCACAAAGGCAAAAGGGTCGACAGGAAACACGTAATGAAACTCCTTCTCTTCTCTCATAGGACTACATCATTCGCGCCAACTTGCCACCCAGATGCACCACAGTACGCAAACGCGTGCGTACCTAGCAAATTGGGAACCGAGGGTCCGAGGCGGAACGCAATTCTAACCGGAAATTGTTGACTATCATTCGTCACAATCCCACAAATGTCTCCGTCGGAAACTTGCTCTCCTCAACCACGCGCATCCACTGATTTAACTCCGCAAAAGAAGTCTCTACATTTGAATTGGCGTGCCCCCAATTATTAAAAGCTTCACGCATCTCCAAGGTAAGTTGCTCCACATCTTGGTTCCAAATCTTCCGTATTCACGTGGAAACGTCAAAGGTGTGAAATTCGCAATTCTCCCCTTCCATAGACGTGGGTTCAACATAACCCTTTCCCCCGGTACTCGAGGGAGAAAATGCCTCCCCGGTTTTTCCCTTTTTTTCTCCATTGCCACCCCAGTAGCACCGCCGCTCCCAAAAACTGATGTTGAGGGGTGGAGGGTTGCGTTGGCGGATTCTGGCTTGGGTCTGCGTATGCTGTTCTCACCCTTTGGTCCCCTGGCGACGTGTCTTCAGGCAGGGTGTATGATGTTGCGGCCAATTTTCTTTTGGCCTCTGCTGCTGCAGCCTCGCATCGCTCCAAAAGTCTCATCGGCTCGTCCGGCCCCGCCCTGCTGGCATTGCGATCGTATTGAAGTTGGTCTCGCGTTATTCTAACATGCTCCCGATTGGCGGCCAACGATGCCTCTCGGCAATTTGAATGCTTCTCCATGTCTGGTAGGTGGGTCTCGCGGGCGTTAAATTCCCCTGACGCCGAGGCATGCTCAACTTGCATACGCTGCCGATCCATGGTGTTTTGGACTTCCATACGCCC
The DNA here is from genome assembly GCA_030849675.1 of Trypanosoma platydactyli. Classification (NCBI taxonomy): domain Eukaryota; phylum Euglenozoa; class Kinetoplastea; order Trypanosomatida; family Trypanosomatidae; genus Trypanosoma; species Trypanosoma platydactyli. The sequence continues at coordinate 8,092 of JASANU010000711.1, read as the reverse complement.
TTTACCTCCTCCTCCACCGTCCCATTGCTTCCAGGGTACGTAAACCGTATCGGGAAAGCCCCATGAAGCCGGATTTGCTCTTAAAGAAGGGGGTCCCCCATTTCCTTCCATTGCGCATTGGTATGGGGAATCAAAGCCATAGAAATGGAACCTGCGTGTACAATCCGGTTGAAAAAATATGATAACAAACCGATGAAATGAGGAAAAGGTAGAAAGAGAAGAAGAAAAAAACAATGAAATAGTTAGGATGAAGTAGCATCTTCACAGTCGACATTCTTTTCACACGCTCCTAATAGGCACATACCGGGAGAATCCTGTTGTTAAGAAAATCTCACTTAAGAAACACATTAGAGAGAACAGAAAGCGGTATAGATATATATATATTAGATGGATACAGAAGAGAACGTTATGAAGATATCATGACAACTCTTTGAAGTCTTTTCTGTCGGTAAGAAAAAACAAAACACGCAGAGGGGTATAGTCATAAATCTATTTCTTGTAGTGAATCATCCAGGACGTACAAAAAAATGGCTTTCACAATCTTCTTTCCCAAAAAGACCCCCTCGCGAGGCGAGTGTGTGGGTGGGCGGGGGAAAAACGGAAGAAAATCTCCGGAACAAAAGTCAGATTCCATCTTCACGCAAAACGGGGGCCGGAGATAAAATGCAGAGGAGGAGGAGGAAGAGGGAGAACAAAACTCACATGATATGAGGATGGAAACCCGAAAGTAAATAACCAGTAGACTCTCCCTCAAGCACAAGCCCCCAAAGCAGCTCTTCAGTCTGTAGGAAAAGTGCATGTGCTGCGCTCATTCATCCACCTGAATTCTCAATAGTTATACCGCATTACTTTTCTTGACTAAAAGATTAAGGAGCCAAAAAGTTCATAAAGGCCATCTTATTTTCTCGCGGTGTCGTGGTTGGGCGCCCCAGATTAGGACGATTACCCCTTCGCACAAGAACCTCCAGGAACGCCGGACCAGCAGCGCATTTAAGCTCGCCCATGGCCTTCACGAGATCACCGGTGTCTATCACTGGTTCCTCTCGAATAACTTTGAAACCGCACGCCTTTGCCACATGTGTGAGCGAGACATCAAAGGCAGTGGTAGGTTGGCCACCCACAGAATCATGGGCTCCGTTGTTAAAAACCACATGTTTAAGGTTATGAAACAGTGGTGGCTCCTTTGTGTTTAATGGCTGAACGGCAGAAGAACCACCAATTACGGCGAGAGAGCCCATGTGCATGATGGCTGCACCATCGCCATCGAGGCAAAATACTTGCCTCTCCGGCTTAGCCAATGCAATACCAGCTGCAATAGAAGAGCTGTGACCCATACCACCAACGGTGAGAAAGTCGTGGTTGTGCCCCACCCCAGTGCGCTCACGTATCTCGAACACCTCTCGTGAGGGCATGCCTGTAGTGCTCACCACAACATCCATGGAGTCTAGCTGCCGCAATACCTGCTCAATCGCGTTCTCGCGGGACAACTGGAGCCCCTGCATTTCCCCAGCTTGGCGTTGGATACTGTACTTGCTAAACAATCCCTCGCGCACCAGGATAGCATAAGGTGTCTGGGCATGCTTCATGTGATTCACTGCTTTGTCAAGATTTTCCGCCATTGACACCTCCACGTCCTGGCAATCGGTAGACAAAATGGAGTACGGTACCTCCGAGGAGCGGAGGAGGCTCTCATTGAGGCGTCCTTGAGCCACATGTTGCGGCTCGTCCTTTACCCCAGGTGCACCTCTCCAACCGATGACCATCAGGAGTGGAATACTGTACACATCTGCGTGAGCGAGGCTGAGCAAAGGATTTATGCTGTTTCCAAATCCACTGTTCTGCATGTACACAAGAGGGATTTCCCCCGTCGCCAGGTGGTGCCCAACTGCCATCGCCACGGCATTGCCTTCATTCGCCGTTATTACGTGTTTGCGTAAATGGGTATTATCACTGACAAAAGCACAAAAGTCTTTCAAAAGTGAATCAGGAACTCCAAAGAAACTTGTGATGCCACGCTGCGTGAGAGCTCTGAAGAACACCTCCGGTGCCAGTTTTCCCATAAGTAAGACTACAGTAAGTGCTCCACTTCAACCAAATAGAAACACATATACATACACATAGAAAAATTTTAAAAGGAAAAAGAAGTAGAAAACTCTCTCGCTCCACTCGCAGAGCTACCATGTCAGTGAGCAGCACATAAAAATGATATATATATATATATATATATAGCCAAACTATCCATTCTACGGAAGCATCTGCAGCCCCTCCGTTGAGAGTGTTTTACGTCATATCAGCGTCAACCGTGCATCGAAGAAGAAAAGCCGCCACCTTCTGCGGGTGACGGCATTGTCCGCCCAAAAGAAGAACACCATGGCGTGTCTCCGCCACCGCCGGCGTGTATCGCCAGTGCGGACCATCGCCACCCCTCAGCGCACACTCCACGACGCAGAATCCAAATCCACCTTCGACCCCATCATCCAGATGCAGCTGCTTCACTTTGTCGCATCCTTCTGCAGCATCCTTTCCACCCAGAAACACCACACTAAAAGTGCCATCTTGACTCCGCAACAGGCCTCCTGCATGGCCATTCGACCTTGGAAAGAGTGAGGGAACACCAGCCCGCAGTTGCGTCCACCTCCCGACACATGAGAGATGAAGTGCCCAAGTGTCATCAAAGCTCTTGATGTCGCCATTCACAAAATGTGCCCCCCCGTAAAGTATACACACCTCTGGTGACACAAACACGAGGGGGCCTGCAAGAAGACGGGGTAGTGGAACAGTGGAGCCTACCCTAATGTGGGTCCACAATAGCGTGTCAACGCATAAAGCATACACATCATTTGTTTGCTCTGCATCATCTGTCTCGCCACCGAAGACGACGAGATGGGTCGCGGTCCCTCCTGCCGAGTGCTGTGATCGTGGGGAAGGTACATCCCCAGTTGTGAAAACCTCCTTCACGTCCAGCACAGGGTCACCACCCTCTGCATGCAGCAACGCAAGGCAAAGGAGACGATTGCATCGGTTCATTTCAGCATCCAGACCACCAAAAAGGTATGCAGCACTGGTGCCAACACGTGTTAGCGATGCGCCGTCGCACTCAAACCACACCCCGCTGCCACTGCTACGAAGGTCAACCCAACGAAGAACTGGCAGCTCACTGACCCTGCTAGCCATGACAGCTTTATCGCGTTCCCCCTCGCAATAGCCCCCCAGGCACAACACCCACTCCTCCTCGGTTCCCACTTCAGGCAGACACGTGGCACAGTGACCCTCACGAGAGCCCACCGTCCCCAACTTCTCCTCGCATGGTATCCACTTCATCGCAACTATAAAAATCAATTACTCTTTTCGTGTGCCTGATTGCACAGAACAAAGACGGAACAGGAGGAAAGGGAGGATGAAGAAGATGCAAACCATACGAATGTGTCTAACCACTTCTTAAAGGGGATAACAATTGCAGATGGCATTGCAGACACATGAAGCAAATGGGGTGTTAATAAAGCACCAGTAAAAAAAAAAAATGGGAAGAAAAACAGCTGCAAGATATACCGTAGCCCTTTTTAAAGCGTAATACCTGTATCCGAATCGACTAGACATGCACATAATGCATACACTCAAAACACAAGAAATTCACCAGATTAACCACCGTGTTTACTAACACGGAGAAAGTGTGAGAATAATGCAGAGATATATGAGGGGGGGGGGAAGAACCACATCTCACAACCCCATGTATTCGTCCTCAAGTAGATGCAGGGTCTCTCGAAGGTCTGCTGGGGAGACTTCGTCCACCGAGTTGCAGGCCTCGTAGATAAGCTTCACAGCTGTACAGCTCCACTCATGTGTGCAAGTGGTTATCCGATATTCTTTAACGGAATCAGAAGATAATGGAAATAACGTCACGGCCTTCGAATGACGTTTTCTTGAAGCCGAAGAAATTGAAAGCCCGATATGGTCTATTTGATCAGAAGCAGGACGCTCAGATAACTCCCCTGAGCTCCCCTGATGCATCTTCTCTTGTAGCGACTTCTGCAGCCCGCCCGTGCCAGAAGAAAACCGTGTAATATGATATTGGTAAAAGGAGTGAAGTTCGTTCACCAAAGATGTTGGTGACTGGTGCACAGTCAGCCTCTCGCGACACCATCGTGGAAGGAGCCGCTTAGTAGTCTCTTGTTCAAACCGGTCATCTAGAAGCACTATCGCACCATAATCTTGGCGGTTACGGAGACAGCGCCCGATTGCCTGGTTCATTGCCCGCAACGCGTCTGCAACATACCAGTCCTCCCCGCTGTAACTTCGCTGAGCCATAACGCTCCAGGACCTTAGTGGCTGAAACGGTACTCCCACGCAAAGAACGAGGCGAGCCATGCTGTCAGCAAAATTGATCCCTTCACTTACCTTTCCACGATATACAGAGGCAAGGATGGCGGTTCCGCGGGAAGTCGCTTCCCGAAACGCGTCCAGCATGGCAGGGAACTCTGCTGCAGACTTGGTCTCTAAAAATACCTCCGGCACCCGCCTACTGTCCATCACCCCGCCACAGTAGTGAGCGAGGACTCTCGACCCCACAATCTCCATGACTCTATAATTGGGAAAGAAAATCAGTGCTCCACCAACCGGCACCTGATCGACAAGGATGAGAATGATAGTCACCAAATGTTTGATAAAAGATGCATCCATGAGGTTTTTGTAGTTGCAGTGAAGTCTGGAGGCACCCAGTAATTGTGTGAGAACGGCCAATCGGTATTGGTGAGCCTCCACCACATGTGATCCCTCGTAGATCATCATGTTGGTGAGCGGGACCCCAAGTTCCCTTCCGAGTTCATCAAAAGGTGCAAGTGTCCCAGAGGCTAACACCACGCGGTGTGTGGCGCTCAGGAGATGATAAAAACTGAGACTACCGTCCAAGCAGCGGATATTCACTGTCCTTTGCACCACTTCTCGTTTTCCCAGTGCATTGTCTCGTTTTGAATGATCATCCGACACACTGAGAACAAAGGCATTCGGTTTTTGAAGCATAAAGCGCATCACAAGAAGCCAGCGTTTCATGATTGATAAACCAAATACAGAGAAATCAAAGGGATTGAAGGTCACACCCAATGACATTACAAGGCCGTACACCTGACGAAACATCGCCATACCCTCAATTTGGAACACTGAAAGGTCAGACGTGTTGTTGCTGCTTTGGCCACCATCACGAAACGCATGAGAGCACCTATCAAGAATACTGCGATGAATCACATTGACAAGGGTTTCAGCACCTAGGGTCGGTCCCCGTCCATCACCATCATCATCGTCACCATCATCATTGCCGTCATCTTTTCTCTTATTGTAGTGATCTTTTCTTACTCGCCCTTTTGGCACGTGATGGCTCCTCTGTGCAGTGCAGTTCTCTGGTTTCTTCACGAAGGCCACAACAGCACTGAACAAATCGTAAAGCAGGGTGAAAAGCTCCACCAAGGTCCAGTGTGTCAACTTAAACTCACGAGGATAACTTAGTGTTGATATTGTTTCAGATGGAATGACAAGAAAACTCAATTCACTCACAAGAAGATGCAGTGCATCTATTGGTGTCTCAAGTGATAGCGCATCTTGACAGACTAGCGGTACATTATGCGCCTCGTCAAACACAATAATAGAGTTATTTCTTAGCGCAGCCTCCAACTTACACTCGTGACGAATGATTGGATCGAGCAAATATTGATACGTGGCAAAGTTTATGTGTGCAAAAAACACAAGATCTCTGGCGGCATAGTAGGGGCACCCCTCTGAAGCCACACCCTCCGCGACCAGGTCTTCCATGTCCCAAACCTTTTCTGTGCCACCGCGGCAAAGCACGCGGCTAATGGCTTTACTGGCAAGTGATGTATAGTTGTGAATGGCCTCGCACTGACCGAGAGACACTAGCTTGTCACAAACCTCACCCAAATTATTCATCTCTACGGGAAGCGTCTTTTTCGCTTGCGCCATCCGCACCACCTTGTTTATACAATATCGCTCCCTACTTCCAAGAATGTTCATTTTTAGTCGTTGTAGACCACGGAGTCTCCGTAACTCGCCTACCGCTTGCCGCAGCTGAGCGTGTGTTCGCGTTACATAGAAGATAGTGCAGGGAGGAGACCTGTGCTGTCTGCGAAGATCCGAAGATGTACCGCTCAATTCAACACGGGAACGCTTTTTAGTGCGTGCACCGAATTGTTTAAAGAATAGTGAAGGCATCCTCCATTGTTCCTCATCGTCCGCACCCTCTCGATTCATCTTTTCCTTCTTCCAGAAAGTCGTCTTCTCCATGGCTTCCTCCCTTGCTCTGGCGTGGTGGCTCCCCGTGAACAAGAGTGGTGCTGCGCAGGGTCTCCACCGGCGCTTGCACAGACGCTCCTCCAACTCGTGAGGGGTGAGTTGTTCCAGCATGGCCTGATAGCGCAGGACGCTTGAGAGAAGGGCCAACGTCTTCCCACACCCTGTAGGCAACTCAACTGCTGCCACTGGAATGGGCGGGGACGACGAATCGAGGCACGTGGTGATTGTCTGCATCATTTCGGCCTGCACGTCATACGGCTCAAATGGCATGGCGTACGTGGCATCACCCTGCATGGAGGTCGTCCGTACCGTTTCGGGTTGGGGGTAAATAAAAAAATGTTTTTTGAAAAAAAACCAATAGGCACGACCCCACCCCCCCTCCCAAAAACGTACAAGAAAATATCCAATTCACGCTTGCATTCGAAAGAACACCAACAACAACAACAATCCAATCACATAATGTTTTTTTTTTTTGAATAGAAAAAAAAAAAAAGATAAAGACAAAACAAAAACGGAGAAGTGTATGCAAGATACCGCTACAAATGGAGAGAAACAACACATAGACCATATGCTTCACAAAGTAAAAAAAAAAAAAACCCGGTTTCTGTCACCGCTGCTATTGTGGCCGCGGCCCTTCACCATGAAAGCAACACCACGTTGAACGGTTGTTAGAATTAATAGCACAGCAGCAACAACAAAAAATGATGGAACACACCATCATTATCTTGCCAATTCTGTCAAACACGCCAAACCTTCCAGATTTGCAGCGCAGCCGCACAACACCCTCCCTTTTAAACACCCCCAACTGGCCGTCGCCGCAACAAAATCTCTGGCACCACAAATGATACATCCTCAGATGGTTTCACACCGCCTCTAAACGTCAATCCACTCAAACGCGCAGTGCCAGCGCCAGCGTTGCTAGATATGTGCTGATTCCCAGAAACCATCCTAAATTGGGCATCTGTCATAGATGCACCGTCGCTTCTGGTGCTTCTCCGACCGTTCTTTGGTACTACCACTTCATTGTCAAGCAGGGTTGCACGCCTTCGGGCAAGCTCCTGAGCAATGAGGGAAGAAAGACCGGAGTTTCCAGCTTGAAGAGCGAAATGCATGCGACTCACAAGTTCGTCTGTGCTCAGACGAGAAAACTCAGCACTTGCCAGATCCTGTCTCGCATAGTATCTCGGAAAGAGTTTCGCCAACAGTTTACTCCACCATGGCAACGGGCGGCAAATTGATTGCACATGTGAAACAGGTAGCAGCGGGAGGTGTTCCCCATTCACAAGCATCTCTGAGTGCAGCTGACGTTCCATCCGTTGCTGTTCATGGTAAATATTCTTCAAGGTAGTGATGAAAGCGCAATCTTTGCCTTCCCACACCGATGGATCATACGGTGGCGCGTCATGCTTTGGTATCCGCCCAGTGTTCCCATCTACACTACGAAACATGAGGAACGCACACCAAAAGCAGAACGACAAAAACAGGAAAGAGAAATTGGTGGCGAAATAAAATAAAAAAATATATAGGATATTCTTATCCCTTCTTTGTGTATGTTTACTCCCACCAATCACCTTCCCCCACTATCTATACCTTTTTTTTTCCTCGATTAGTATTGCAACGCGTCGAGACAGTTATGTGGAAAAGAGAGTGGAAACAAAGCAGCAGAAGTAGTGACAAGTGGTGCCAATGACCACCAAAGAGGAGTGAAGATAAAGCGCAGACTATCCCCACTTCTTTACTCAGAAAAAAAGGGGAGCACATACCAGTACATATCATGCATGTGGTGTACAGTACT
>JASANU010000710.1:0-29562 GCA_030849675.1 Trypanosoma platydactyli | reverse complement strand
ACCGACAGCAGCGAAGCACCTCTGCACCTCATTCTGCAAGGGTTGAAGAAGTCAAAATATCGTCGGGGTAGCGCGTCAGTCAGTGACTGTGTTTGTGTCGGCTCCCTCACACTATGCGCCAAAGGAAGCAGAAGCGGGAAGAAGAAAAAAACAGTGCCTTCACACAGCAGGAGTCATTCACTACATGTTGTTATGAGAACAGCAACGCACGATGGAGAAAAAGAGGCTTTTAACACTACGGCACGGCACGACATTCCGGTCAGGGAGAAGAGTCGTGTGCGCCTTGCATGCAGCACAGAACAAAAGCCAAGAAGAAGGCGATTGCAGCCACATATTATTGTCTCTGGTTTCGTACAAAATACAACAGCATCCAGCGGCTGAGAACGCTAAAAAGGGGGCAGAAGCAACATATTTTCGCAACTATACATAAAACAAAAAAAAGACATACAACATCCAACACAATAAACCGCGTACCTCAGTCGCACACACACACGCAGTCCAACCAGAAGTGTTCGACAATAAAAGGAAGCAAGAATGCACCCGCACCTCACACAACCAAGACAGTCAAAAAGACAGATCGCCCATCATTCTCTGCAGGAGAGAAGAAAACACAAGCGTCAGTTTAAATCTCATCAGCACTATTAGTGTGACCCTTCAAATGTCAATACCGCGCCTAGCGACTAAATGCAGGCAAGTGGTGACACATTCATATAAAAGCTGGCTGCAGTAGGAAACCACTGCAGTCACGAGAAACAGACCCCACGCACACTCATTACGCCTTCGTGTGGGGCAACCATTTCGCTAAAAACACGCAGGCACAACACCAATAGCCATTATTCGCTTGTAGCTGGAAACAGAAAAAAGGCTAAGATTTCGCAGCGTATGGATACGCAGAATGTAAAGTTCGTCGTTGCTCTGATCTTTCTTCCCTATCCGTGAAGTGTCTTCTCACTGCAGCAAGCTGGGAGGCAGTTTGGTGGTGTTCGGTAACGCTTCTTTTCACTTCTACTTGCATTTTCTGCAGATAAACGTGCTTGATGCAATTCCCATGGCTCAGTAAAGCAAGTGATGTGCGCATGCGTAAAGATTTCAAGTTTTCACGCCAACATAGATTTCGGAAAATAGTTTTGTTTTTTTTTAATGTTTTTTTTGCAAAAAGCTGTTAGATCCACTATGCAACTGACGTCTTTTTGCTGAGAGCGTTGCTTTGATTAACTCACCCCCCTTGCCTTTTATCTGACAAGCTCTCCCTCGGTCATTTGCTTTCGTTTAGGGATAGCACCTACGCAAATCATCTTCCTGCCGTTTGAAGGCATTTTCGTTTTGGAATGATCTGCAAAAGCATTAGTGTCGGTAGATAAAAATATTTTTTTTTCGTTGAAGAGTTTCACATTGCTTCTCTCCCATTTGCAACTGGGTAATTATATCTAGCTCTCTATGTGTGTGTGTATATTTAATTTTTTTTTTATACTCGGGAAGAAAAAAGGTAAAAAAAAATTTCAACCTTATGGTGTAGGTGTAAATGCATGTCGATGAAGGTCTGCAGTCATTGATAAAGAACGGCATGTGATACAATATTAATCTTTAATATTTTTCTGACTTACAGAAGGGTTTCGAGAATGATGTCTAACAAATTCTGTTCATGGAATGACGTATGGAAATTTTTTCTGTCTTCCAATACTAGTTGCGGTGGTCACACGGAAAGCAACTCCTTTTAGTTGCGCAGACGACTAAGAAGTGTGGTCAAAATCTCTTGCCCGTAAGGAACGTAGGAGAGGGAATACCATATAAGACATGCGTACTGAAACAAGCCACAGATACCGCACATAATAGCAGATTGGTACACAAAAGAAATTACAATTGTAAGAAGCAGCGAAAGAAGGTAAAGCAAAGAGGCTTTCCATCTGTATTCATCAAACATGCAATGTAGCTGTCTCTGTGGACCCATGATGATAAAGCTACTCAGTATGGACAACACACTCCCAAAAGTCGACAAGACCGAGTACTTCCAGTAGAACCCGAGAGCAAGAGCAATCCAACCCATTGCATTAGAAAAGAACCCTAATGCAGTAAAAATAAGGTAGCCTTGTATGCGAGAGCTCCATGAAAGCCCTTGAAACCACTGTCCATCGTTTTCAGCTGCTATACTTGGCTCAGTAAAATCTTGCGTTTGCTCCATCGTCAGCAGTACAAATTTTTTAATCTCACGCGCCGTCAAAGATGCGGGTATATATATATATATATATATATATATATTGGAAGGCTAGCGCCTTTCTGTGGCTTGAAGAACTATTTTAAAAGCAAACGAATTATTGGTAACTTTTGAATCTTAATTATTTCCCTGTTAAAAGTAACAAAGTATTTTTTAAAAGCAAAGGAGAGAGCATCCATTTATGCAGTAAAAAAGTGTAGAAGAAAAAAAAAATCAGCATCCAATCAGAGCATGCCCACTTATACGGTGTTATGAGACATTATAATGCGGAGAAACAACATTGTCTTTTATAAGCATAAAAATGAAGCGTATCATTGATTTGTAAGACGCCAGCAGCTCCACACACACACAAAAAAAAAAAAAAAACGGAAGGTTGCTTTTGCAAAACCGAACGCCTGAAAATATATCACAAAGTCTTGTCCAGAAACTGTGCCGAATTGCTTTACAAGGTCCCAACAACAGCAACAAAAAATTTCTGCATAGCGGTGCAGAAAAATGGGGGGTTGGGTCTGGAGGCAAAGAACCTGAAGAAAAGACGGATGACCCCCACCCCGCCGAAAAAAAAAATAAGAAAATAACAAATCATAAAGGTCTGCTGACACGGGAGCAAATAAAATAAAAATGTAGAAAATGAAATTCAAACTTTTAAAAAAGTAGATAGAGGGTTAAAAGAAAAAAAAAAATCGGTCAAATAATCTTTAAGAAAAAAAAAAATTTTTTTAATGCAGAAGTCATATATATGTGAGTGTGTGTGTATATATGTACCGTTGCATGATCAGAGAGTCGTGTGAATTACAAATTCAGCACGGTGTCATTGCGCCAATTCCCATCGCGCCTTATATTCACCATTGGAGGAAATGAGATCATCATGAGATCCCTTTTCAATAGTCTTTCCGACATCCAGCAAGAATATTTGGTCACAGTGTCGTATGGTTGTTAGTCTATGGGCCACACATACTGTTGTTGTTCCATACCGGCATTGAAAATCATCCAGATTATGTTGCACTGCAGCCTCAGTGGCATTGTCGAGCGCACTTGTAGCTTCATCAAGAAGAAGTAGTTTAGGTCGTCGCAATACTCCTCTGGCGATAGCAATTCTCTGTTTCTGGCCACCGCTCAGTTCACGACCTCGATATCCCACTTGCGTATTGTATCCATCGATCATTTGCAAAATATCCTCATGAATACAAGCCACACGAGAAGCCTCCACCACTTCCTCATCGGTAGCATCCTCGCGAGAATATCGAATGTTTTCCATCACAGTCCCACTGAAAAGCGATGGTTCTTGCAACACAATGCTAACATTGCTTCTCCACGAAGAAATATCAATATTAGTTATATCCCTTCCGTTAACAAACAGGCGGCCGTTTGTGGGGTTGTAAAACCGAGCAAGGAGCTGAATAATAGTCGACTTCCCGCATCCCGTCTGGCCTATTAAACCATTTGATGTCCCACTATAAAAATGCAGATCAGTTGAATCAAGTACCGATATTTCCGGGCGCGAGGGGTAAAAAAATTGTACCTTTTCGAATTTAATATCGCAGCCCTCCCCAACGTCTTCATCACCGGGTTCAAAGACATCAACATCAGGAACCCGGTCACTAATCGATAAAATTCGTTTCGCAGCATTTTTGGCATTAATATACTCCTTTACGAGACTTTCCACCTCCATACCAGCACCCATAAGACACATCATGACAGACATTACAGCAATCATTACTTCTTGAAATGTCGCCTCCAAGCCATCCACAAGTTTCCCACCATACCAAAATGCAAGCGCAGCAGTAGTGTAAATCATAAACTGCATTAAGCCGGCATTCAGAGCAGAGATAACACCTAGCCTTTTAGTCATCCCCTGGCTCTTGGCAACAGCACGAGAGTATCGTCGCACCATGCGGTTCTTCAGGTTAAATGATGTAATGGTAGAAATTGCGGTAAAAGATTCGCAAGCAATTGTATGAAGCACTTCATCGACCTTTTCAGTCTTGTAAGAGAACAAAACCCTTTCCTGGATAAAAATGGAACCAATCAGAACAGGCATGCAGGCCATTGAAAGAAGAGCCACCTTCCACTGAAAAAAAATGCCAATAAAAATGCCAGTGACTAATAACATGGTAGCACGTACGAAGGAGCCTGTGGCCGAACGCCAAAACCTGTGAACGACTTCGCAGTCACCGGAAAGAATGGACGTCATTGCACCAGGATCACGACCTGGTATGTCGAAGAAGGTTTGATCCTGTCGCAAAATAGCGCGAAAGAGAAATGTTCGAAGAGTAAACTTCAGGTGCTCACCAGCGTAACCATAAAAACCTTGCAGTAACGAACCTCCAATACTCAGAGCAGCCAGAGCAAGAAATAAAATGGCACTAATGACTACACCTGTTCGCATTTTACCTACCTCATTGTCCAGGTTATATGATCCAACTATAGAGACCATATTACCATATAAAATTGCTGTTCCAGGAAACACTAATACATCAAGGAAAGAGCCAATGGCGCCGATAAAAATCGCCCATCTTCTGCCTGAGAAGCTTAGCATCCTCCAAAAGGAAACATTGGTTTGATTCACCTCCCACTCTGCGAGATCTTCAAATGGAACATCATAAAATGAGTCGTCATTTTTGGAAAGGGGTATATCATCCTGTAACTCCTCTTTATAGGAATATACAGGACTGTCAGGTACATTTTCATCTATTTCCTCAAAAATGTTCGATCCATCAAAGGGTTCATCCGTGTAAAGATAAAAACTATTGTTCATTCCACGTGCCGTTTTGAGTGGAGCGCGTGTCTGAATTTGTGTCATTGCCAGGGCCGCAAAATAACCATTTTTACGCAGTAGATCATCATATGTTCCATACTCGGCAATGTAGCTTCCTTTGCCCGGTAAATTTTCCAGGTGATATATACAATCCATGTGACGGATAGTTGAGAGCCTATGGGCGATTACAATAACTGTTATACCCTCCTCTTTTATGAGAATATCCAGGGCTTGTTGCGTTTCAAGCTCAGATTTGCGGTCCAAGGCACTTGTTGCTTCATCAAGGATTAAAATCGCTGGCTTTTTTACAAGTGCCCGAGCAATGGCCAGGCGTTGCTTTTGACCCCCACTTAGTTGTCCTTCCCCAAGCATAGTATTGTACATGTCGGGTAATTTCATAATTGTATCGTGGATGTTTGCCTTCTTGCAGGCCTCAACAACATCATCCAGATCTGCATTTCTTTGTCCTACACGAATATTGTCAAGAATAGTGCCTGAAAAAAGGTTAGGTTCCTGGGACACCACACCGATTTGTTGTCGCCAGTCGTACAGGGAAAATAAACGCAAATCCTTACCGTCGACCAGCACCATTCCTTTTGTAGGGTCGTAAAATCGCTGAATTAGGCGTATAATGGTAGATTTCCCAGTGCCAGTTGCACCTGTAAAAGCCACCTTTTGACCTTTTCGGATTGTGAAGTTAAGAAAAAGAAAAACAGGCTTCCCATCACAGCCCTTATATTGAAAGGAAACAAATTTGAAAACGATGCAGTGACCAAAGTACTCAAACGGGATCCCAAGGGCATCGATATCCACTTCTGGAATATGGTCAATTGTTTCGATAAGGTGGTAAGCTGCAGTCCTAGAGTCCATAAATGCCACAATACTCGGGACCATTAACGCCAATCCAATACAGCTATATAAGATAGCCAAGATGCTGGAAGAAATGTCCCCAACATCTCCCCGCCCTTTTTCGACAAGATAAGACGCAAAAACAAAACCTCCGCCAAGCGTAACCAGCATGATTGCTGTTATAATACCCGCTGCTGCACCTGTGAGAAACTCCCTCCATATACCTGCTACACGAACAGGATGTAAGGAGTCAGAGAAACGATTAGCTTCATAAATTTCCCGGTTAAATACCTGCGTCGTTTTGATATTCTCCATCACCTCAGTAGCAATGGAAACAGCGACAGCATGTTGCTCCTGAGCCTTGTAAGAAAAACGGTTTATGAGTATCAAAAGTACTCCACAGATAATAGCAGCAATGGGGAGTCCTGATAAAATAAAAACAGTGATTTCCCATGAAGAAATGAGAGCAAAAAAAAAACCAAACACTGCGGTGCCTAAACTTGAAACACCCTTTGAAAGTTTATCGCCTATACCATTTTCAATGGTAAGTATATCACCGGTTACACGGGATAGCAACTCACCTGGCTTGTGTTCATCATGCCAATTCATGTCCTGTCGCAGAACTGCGTTGAAATAACGCGTCCTGATCCCTCCCACTAGTCTAGCAGCGGTGAAAAGCCAGCACACTTTTTGTACGGCTGTAAGAAGAAAAATAGCTGCACCTGCCGTCAACATTATCACAGCAAACTGACTTGTCATCTCCCCTACATTAGACGCCAGTGCAGCACGAGCAAGCTGACCAAAAATAAACATAAACAATGGAGAGCTCAAACCGCTGGCAAACGCGGTCATTGCCCCAATAAACATGACAAATCGGTCGAAACCGGTGGAATCACGGAACATGTCAGCAATGGACGCCATCTTAACAGACTTGCCTTTCTTGGTCGTCATATCAATATCCATTTCGTCAGAGGACAAAGTCGTGGAACGGGCTGCATCCTTTTGGCACATGTTTTTTGTTCCTGTTGAGGGGGGAGAGGGGGGAATCACTTGGCAGACTTGAATAGAAAAGGGAGGGGAGAAAACAAAAAAAAAAGGGGGTAAAGGAAAAGATGCACACGCTGCGTCCATAAGATCATGCATACATACATGCGATGAACCATCAAAGCATCGAGATGGAGAGGAATAGGTATTTCTCGTGGGTCAACAGTTAAGATCAAACTCACCTATATATATATACATACATAGGTGAAGTTGAACACTCACAAAAAAGTTCCTTTTGCATTACTTTATGACCAAACTCGATTTTTTAATGTGTGTGTGTGTATATATATTCATGGGTTTCTGTGCGTCTAGAATAAGTGTGCAGGTATTTCTAGTTTTATTAAACGTTTTCCTTTCTTTTCAGTATCATCTGAACGAAAAGAAAACAGAAATAATTATTTTTAAATAAAAATAAAAACTCAAGCGAATTGAAAGTAAAGGGAAGCTTAAAACCAATGCATGTTTCCACTCAGTTGTTTAGCTTCTCACTGTGGTTCACCGATCTTGACTGGGTAGATGAGCTCCACCATCTTGTCCCAAGTCATCTGATGCGCATCTTCCCTTTTTTCGCTTGGATTGCCACACTCGTTGTGAGTACACAAGATAATATCTGCCATGTGTCGGTCATTTTCCACGGTTGCACCTCCCTCCGAAATAATGAGATTAGCAGTGTTGTAATGCCTGGAGGAAAGAAATCCATCTGTGAATGCGACACGCTTGTGAGAAAGCGGCGGCTTCTCGTGACGAAATCCGTAGAGGCTTTCGTCTAGCCACTGTCGTTCCTTCACCGAGTCACGAACAAACGCATCTGGTACGATCCAGCAGCCTCTTACAAGAGCTGTGAGTAGTTTGATAGTCAGCTGACCATTTGTAACCAAATGAGTCAAGTTAGATGGCACTGGTGTGTTGGAGCGGCACTCTGCCACCGAGGCATGAGGAAGTTGCTGAATTTGTGTCAACAGCTCAGTCCCTTCGAAACCGCTGATGGTGAAGACACGTGGCTCCATCGAGCGGCTTCTACTCACCGGTTGTTTCGTTATGGATGAAGGAACATCTACCGATGATGCGCTTCTAAGTCGCTTGCCCCCACAACGCTGCTGTTGTGGGGTTGGTGACAACGAGACGTTTCTTAGTGTTCGACGAAGCTCCTCATCTAGGCGTCTCTCTAACAACGAGCACCTGTTCGCCGCGGCGCTAAGCTCAATGTCAAGGTTTTCTGCCTTCTTGCACATAGAGAGGTATTTCCCCCGGTACTCTTCGGCAAGTTCCTCCGCCTCCTTCTTGTCCCTCGAAAGCTTCTGGAGAGAATCCTTTTCACATTCCATCGCCTCCAGCTCGGCTCGGAGGTCAGAAATGATACCCCTGCACTCTGTCTCATGTTTTATCTTCTCCTGTACAGCAGACGAAAGATCGGCCTTTACCCGCACAAGTTCCTCCTGCGCGGAAGTGAGCTGTTCTTTTACCACACGCAGGTCTCGTGAGTATTCAGCATCTGAATTGTCCTGTTGGATCATGAGCCGCTGCACTCGATCCTCCGCGTGGCTAAGTGCATCACGCGTCACCTCCACCTCTTTGGATAGAGCGATATGCTCCTGCTCCATTTTCAGGGCACTATCCTTTGCCACACTGAGTTCCCTCTCCAAATGACCGATGTGCTTCTCTCGTTGGGAGAGAACTGCCGTTACAGTTGCCAGCTCCTCTGATACTTTTAGTTGCTGTCGCCGGAGAGAGGAGTTTTCTTCTTCCATTGACAACCTGCTGCCCTTCGCCTCACGCACAAGAGCCTCTGTCTGAAGCTGTTTCTGACAAATAAAAATACGATGCTCATCACGGATTCGTTTGATTTCTTTTTCGTGATCCTGATTCGAATGTGTCACTTCTTCCTCTGCAAGCTGACACCTGTGACGAAGCGAAGATAGTTCTTCACTTAGGGTGCGGTTTTTGTTTTTTTGTGTCATTAACTCTTCCTTGAGGTCCTTAATAATTTCATCTTTGGAAGCTGTTATCTGTTCAATTCGTTCTTCATTCAGTGCCGAGAGGGAGTTTAGGGCCTCCTTGTGAGATTCCTCTATCTTTGCAACAAATTGCGCATGTACCACCTCTAGATCAGCACAACGGTCCACGTTCCCAGTTAAAGAATATTGAGACTCGGCATATTTATCCTGAAGTTCCTTAAGACTGGTGCGAATCTCTTTATTTTCCATTTGCGAACGCGCCAGTTCCTGTTCAATCTGGACGTTCCTCGCTTCTGACGCATCAAGCTCCTGAGAAAGCTTGACGATCTGTTCCCGCATGACTTCTGTACGAGAGTTGCTCTCCAACTCAGTGCGCCCCATCATCTCCGCCAGTCGCTGGCTGTGCTCCAACTTGATATCCTCAAGCTTCTGCTTTAAGAAATGGGTCTCATTCTTCCTCTGCACAATCATATCACTTAGTTGTTTTTCCAAGGCCTGGCGCCCTCTGATCTCACGTGCTACTTTTGTGTTTGCCTCTTCCAGCTCACCCTTAATCACCTTGATGTATTCTTGCATGGTCCCAAGCTCCTCACGTGTCTGAGTGAGCTCAAAGCGTGCAATTTCCAAATCACGTTGGCTGCTTGACGCCTTTAGCCGCTCACGGTTCAGCTGACTGATACGTGCGCGCAGATCATCAATCTCTTTCAGTGAAGAAAAAGCTGTGTTCGACACAGAAAGCCGACACGAAAGGCGCTCTGAAGGAGACTGTAGTACTCGCACAGATTTTTGACTTGAAGCCATCCGCATTAGATCCACTGTATTTTCCACTACTGCTTCTGTTTCTGGTGGCTCACTCTCGTTGTTTTGTGTTTTGGCGTGCGGCAGCTCCTTCGTGTCTGGGATGGGATCTGCTACGTGAATGCTCCTCTGCAGCCACATGCTGTCATTCTCATTGAAGCTCATGAAGACTTGTGCGCTGAAAATCCGACCTGACACACCGTGGGGAAGCAGCATGGAAGGTGAAGTAAGGATGAAGATAAACTTCAACAGCAAACAAATACACACACACACGCACGCACAAACAGACATAAGTGCATGTCCACAGTAGAAATGATGAAAAAAGTTGGTGGGATACGAAATCCAACAAACAAACATCTCACATACAGAGCGAAGAGAAACAAAAGTGGAAAGAAACACACACACACACACACACAAAACAAACTTAAAGAATTCCCACACATAATATAGAAAACAAAGTAGTAGCCTAAAAAGAATGGCAGTTCTGCTCAATCATCCTATTAAAAAGCCAGAGTTGAGACTTTTCAACCGGGGTTGTGCTTCCACTCTTCATCAGCTCGTAAATCTTTGCTCCCTGTTCCTCCTCTGTTATATTCAAAACAATAGTACTAGGAACACAGAAGGTAACACCGTACTTATTTAATGCAGAAGGGTCGTTATTAACCTCGTCAATGATAGATCTCCACTTTTTAATATCTCCTTGACGAACAACACGCATGTAGACACTTTCCACCTTTTTTTGCTTCTCCCGCTCCTTTATAAAAGCGGGAAGTATTTCATCAGATGCATCACAGTCCACCAAGAAACTCGTACGTTCTTCGTACGGAGCAAAAATGTCCTTGGAGAAGTGGGTAGGAGAGAACTTGTCCTTTTCCCTAGTGAGATCTTGCGATGTTGCAGTGGAAACCTCAAGCCTCTTGATGCTCTCTAAGCGACGAACCCTTCCATTAAAAAGTGCTGATTTGTCTTCAACAAGACGGAGGAACTCCGAGACATTTGCTGATGTCACCTTCACATGAATACCGTTTGGAATTAACTCCACAAGCTTACCGTTACGTGGCACACTAAAAGTCAAATTAAGCAGTGCAATTCGTGCCCCTGTCACATGACCCTTCTTCAGCGCATCTACATTAGAATAGAAGTCCGTCTCAGACATGCCACTGATTTCGCTGGAGGCGGTTTCAAGTGCAGTATTCTTCGGCTGTGGCATATGCGAAACCAAGGTGGAAGACACATAATTAATGGGGCTCATCAAGCCACCATCAAGGGTATTAAGCGAAAATGGGAGCCCATCCTTCTCGCGCACTATGTTCCCTACATCAATTGACAACGCAGCGCTCTTGGTTTGTTGACCAGAAGTGGCGCCCGAAACCTCAGATCCGCGATCATTTGTCTGTCCCTCATTTACACGAGCATTACGGTAGCGCTTGACGCAGTCCAGATACTTTGAAAGATGTTCATAGCGGACGTTAATTGTTGAGCCATTTTCAATGAGTTCTTGAATTCTTCCATCGGGCAGTGGAGCCACCCACTTCAAGTCAGCTTTTTCGAATTCACACGGATTGTACGTAATGAGTTCATCAAGGTATCCAAAAAAGTCTCTGTTTGATGTTGGCGAGAGCAAAACGTTAGGCTGTTCGCAGCTTGGGCGTTCATCGGTGTTACCTGCATTCTCACGCACAACTCGTATTGTCAATGATTTTTCCGCTTCAATCTTCGAACAAGTCACAGGCACCTCGTTCCACTTCTGTCGCTGCTCCGAGATAGCATCCATGGCAGCTTGTCCTACATTCACACCAAACGCCTCGCCAATCGTTGCCAAACACACGGCCATCCTGCCAATCACAGCACGAACTTCATCATGCTCAAATGGAGAAAACGAAGCTTCATTGTGATACGAGAGATTTGACAACTCGCCCATGCATGACATCATCTGCATTAGCGACTGTACTACTGCCTTGTTATTTGAAGCAATTCCCATAAGTTCTAGCCGTTTTCGGTTCTCTATTGCTATGTCTTCGAAAGACGGCATGCGGACGGCTGACGATGTTTCCATCGAGTACGCGCTAAAATGAATCCTACCCCACGTGCCTCGCGTATGACGAGTTAAAAAAAAACGAATGGGAAGAGCAACAACAATAAAAGAGCAAGAGGAGCAGATCGTGGACAACACGTCTGAAGACGCATCTGCACTGTGGATGCTGTGCGTGCCAAGAGACCGAAAAAAAAAGCTATCCACCACGAGAACAATCAAGGCATGCACACAAACACACACACACATATATATATGTGTGTGTAAAAGAAGCACAGTCTGAAAAAAAAGAGGAGGAAAGAGAGAGTGTACGTGTCTTGTGCAGAAAGTGTACAGGTGAAAGAGGGGGGTAAAAGAAAAAACCCCTGAGATGCCATCATATAAACACAAAGAACAAAAGGCATCAGTTTCAGCTTGCCACTCAAAAAACAAGGGCCAACGGAAGAAGCCACAGCAACAAAAGCACAAGTATGAAAGCGGAGATATGTGAAGCGCCGCAAAAAAAAAAAGGACGGATAGTCCTCTACTAAGGGACAAGACCGCCTACCGCTCTCTCACAGTAGCGATGAACAAATGCATCAACCATCCTGACGGTGTCTTCGGGGCCCAACCTTAGCCCACTTAACCTGCATCGAGCCTCCGATGTCTTTTGCTTATCCAATGGCACCATGGATTCCAACGAAAACATGTCAAAAACAGAGAGGAGCTCAGCTACAAGCGGTGAAACACTTGCTTGAACGTCCTCTGAACATCGATGATACGCGGTCGACCGTGCTACTACAAGGAGTTGTAGTAGTGTTCGATGATTCTGGAGAGCACCGGTCACACAAGAATTCACAGCAGCGTTGTGGTCCATCACAGATTGCATAGTGTTTCCCCAAAATGGATAATTATCATGAGGAATGGATGTGCACATTACTTGAATACAATAGCGACAAATGTCTGTAAGTGCTGCAAGCAAGAGGGCTTCAGATGCGGAACGTGCCGATGTCGATATTGCAGTGCTAAAGACATTAGTAACGATTTGCAAAAGGTCCTGAAATTCTTCCACAAGAGCTAAATCCGAAAGCACTACACGCACACCGTTATGGCTCTCTACCCACTCCTGCACGTAATGGCGAAGTGTTGTGGCTAGCGGCAGCGACTGTAAAGTTGGAAAGGCGGAAACGTGCTTGTATGTCTTCAGAAACTCGACGAAGGGAGATATGGCAGCAAACTCACGAAGACATTTTTCAGAAGGATCCTTCGGCTCAAATACATTTTCCAGACTGCGCTCTGCCATGGCCTCGGTCATCTGAAAATGTGCCTCATTGCATTCTACAAAGCAGCGAAGACTCTTAAGAACTATGCCCGCTTCATACCACCGCGGAACACTATCGGTCAGAAGCCGCTCAAGTAGCTGGATGTGCTCCTCCAACTCCGTAGCGTTAATAACCGCAGAGATCCCGCATACAGATGAGTTCGCCGCTGCCGTCACCCATTGACCAGAAGAACGCAAGTGTGACGCAGTGAGACTCCAGAGAGAAGATTTCCCTCCGACAGCACCTTCATCACCAAAAATACCGTCATTCGGTGAAATTAGGGTGGAGTCCGCAGCAACAAAAATGAGTGGATCCGGGACCATTTTAGACTCCGCTGGTGATGACGTCAACGACACTTGACATAAATCCATGGAAGTGCCACCACACTTTTCACAATTCTTGGCAACGGCATTATTCAAGTGCACACAACGAGAACAAACCCACATTGCCACCCCCGCCAAGAGCGTCTTCCACCAAATGAATAGTAGAAATAAAACAAAACGGAGACTTCAACGCGAAGAGAAGCACAAATGCATGACGATGTGTGTGAAACAAAGCGATAATACAAAACCGAGAATAATATACAACAAAAGACAACAAACCCATTCCAAAAAAAAAAAAAGCACAATGACCATCATCATTATTATGCTGATGGATATACACCGAATCTTCTGCGATCAGATACCAGTACGCCGCCGGTTTACAGCCGCACGAGGAGAATTGACAACGGACGTACTGCCAACCCCTGAAGATGTGTTGCGATAAACAACGCCATGAAGGTTACCCATTACATGCTTGCCCTTTGTGCTGAGAAACTCCAATGGCTGAGTTAATCCAGTGGTCACACTTGGTAATTTCGATGCGTCAAACAGCTGCCCATCATTCGCCATGATTTTCTAACCTTCAACGAATGCGAAATATCAAGTCAAAAGGGGAAAAAAAGATAAAAGATAAGAAAATAAAACCAGAATTTTACACATACACACTCTTACACATGTATATAGATGTGTCAGTGTGTGAGTGTGTATATATGTATAGATAAAAGCATGCAACACTGAAGCGTTGTCAAGTTCCACGAGAAATGAGTGAAGAAAAAAAAATATGGACGCACACACACACGCAAAGGGAAATGTAAAGCACAAGAGTTTATGTTGCATGCGATATGAGTAAGCAGATCAGAATCCATCAGGAAGCAGATAACGATCATGATCAGCGTCAGAATCGGAATGCTCTGCGTGGTGTACTATCATGACTGTGTCGAGGATAGACTTGATGTTCTTTATGACGAACACACTGAGCATTTGATGCCCCCCCCACCAGAGCTGCATCCGCACTCCAAGAAATGGTACATCGCACACAACAAGGAGCAGCAGCATGTACTGCAGAATACGGCGTTTATGGCTTCCGTCAACATCAGAGACGCTCCATTGATCGGTGGCATCTCGGAGTTTCCTCGGCAAACACATCAACTCGGCATATTCGACACCATCCCGTCTGTAAAAAAGGTGAATAACTGCAATGTTATTCCCAACGAACCCCACACTGATTAAAATAATGATAAGGTATTCAAACGGTAGAGGCGTTGCTTTGAACATCGCCTCCTTCAACCATGGCGTAACAAAAGAGGTGTAGAGTGTGATCACATCAAGGGTATTCAGCAGGTGGAGGAGGTGCAAATTGAAATTGTTGTTAAAATTCTCTGCAATGCTAACCTTTGACGACAGAACTTCGGTTATCGGTGTCAGGTCAGAGAGTGCTGTAATAAACAGCGGGAGTTGAACAATCGGGATCGATAGAAAAAGTGCAGTGAGCACACCGCTGGAGTTCGGTTGTCTGGTGTGTCTTCTCTGACTCGTGACACACCACAAAGCGATCATTTTCACGACAAACAACACAACGCTGAAGGAAACGGGAATGTACAGCCCATGGGATCTCCACAGCACAGAGCAGCCAAGAACACAAATGTCCAGAACAACGCACGCTGCTGCTCCAGGCCCCAGAAAAGAAATGAGGTATGCATCTGCCAGCGATTGTTGTACAAGAAAAGAAACTATAGTGAGTCCGATAATAACATGCGATGAAGAACAAAAAAGGGCGCTGCAGCAACGGATTCTCAACGCAAGTACTATAAAAGCCACAATACAGAGGAGAGAAGGGAAGGCAAAGCAGATTCCAAGAACTGTCATCACCTCCCCAAGGCCGTCATTCATAAGTATCGTGTCATTGTGAATGACCTCCGATACACCGAAACCAACACATGCAAAAGACCCCCCAGAAATAACCCCCAACACAACGAGTGTGACGATAAGAACACGCCACTGAGCAGTCTTCCGCTGTGTCTGTAGCTCCTCAGAGGAGGCAGCTGAGTTCATTTCAAGAAAACTGGTTCTATGTAGCAAGTTGCAGAACGAAAAAAGAAATTTGCAAGAAAGAAAGAAAGAGAAAAAGGCAAGCAATGAGAACAAGAAAAAAAGCAACACCCCCCCCCCCCCACCACACACACACACAAAAAAAAAAACGAGACGCGATGGTGGACAAAGGCACCACAAACATTTGAAATTTATTTATTTTCAGTAATAGTCCAGAAGCGTTAAGAGGTAAGGAAGAATGCTACCAATTTCATCAGCCACAAGTGTACACGAAGCCACAATCCCTCACTTATATATATATATATATATATATATATATATACAAGAGAGTGACTTCACTTCCATCATTTTTTTTAACGGGGAATGTCACCCTTTTGGCGCACCTCGATAGGGTAGTTTTGCACGGATGGATAATCATACAAGAGTTTGTGGTCCTCAAGTTTGCACTTTCCGCTCCAGAGGTCAACACTATTGGGATCAATTCCCTTTTCAGCCGCCAAATCATGTTTGAGTTCCCACACATGTTTCATGGGATCCACCATCTTCCGGTATGCATTAGGATAAGGGTCATGGGCGAGTCCAGCCTCGTTAGTGTTTGGTTTCTGCCGCTGCTGCTGCTGTTGGTCGTAGGACCGATGCTGCGGCAAAGGTGGCTGATTGGTGTTCGTCTCAGCGAATTGCGAATTATTACTTGGGGTACCTGGATTTATTCCCGTGGCAAATTTTCCGGCCAGTACATCATTGTATCGCTGACGCAGCGTTCGTGCATCGAGGCAGTCGGAGAAATTCACACCTCGCTCATACAATTCTTTCGTGATGTCAGTGATCTTCATCGTGTCTGCCGGACTTTTCTGTTGTTCCATCTCCACTTCGATTGTCTCCACCTCAATCTCCTCCAACTTCACCTCCTCAGTTTGTCGTTTCACCGTACCGTCGACTCGCTCGGCCTCAACAGGCTCCACTGGTGGCTTTTCTTCCCCCAACATCTTGGCGATTGGTGGAGGCTCCACAAAAAATTCGTCTTCCCTCGTCGATGTAGTGGGTTTAGAACTGGCAGCGGCATCTGCATTGGCACTTGGCGCTTGAAAAGATGTTGGGGGTGACGCAAAGGAGGCGGCCTTAGGAAGGTCCTCGGTGCCCCACATGATCTTCAACAGAGCATCAGCTTCTGACTGAATAGAGCGCGCCTCATTCTGAAGGTTCGACAGACGCGCTGTGTATGCCTTTATGGAAGCCGAAAGTGTCGTACACTTGCCCTTGAACTGCTCGTCATCAATGTTTGCGCGCTTCAGACTGTCCTGCAGCGAACGCATCACCGTGCGTGACGCATCGTTCATATCAGCCAAATCCAACCCCTGTCCCTTGCATTCCTCCTTCAAGGCACCGAGCTGCTTTGTGATGATGTCACGTGCCTCACTCGTGACAGTAAAAAACCGCATCTCCGCAAAACTACCAAATCGGTACTGAAATCGACGAACCATCCTGCAACAACAAAAATTAAAGATATGTTTATTTGTCTGTGAATAATATCCCGTGCGTTCCCAAAATGTCGCATACAAAAGAATAGGGAGGGAGATGTGAAGTGCGGGGCAGAGAGGAGAAACGTCTACATATATCTCCACGGAGACGTTTGTATGCGTAGATAACGAAAGTGAAAAAAAAACATCTTCTTAATAACTTATGAATCATAAAATAGCATCATTATTCACGGCAACGCACAGACACATGAACATATTAACAATTATATATATATATATATATATATATATATATATATATATATATATATATATATATGAGTAGGCGTGTTCAGCTGTAGGTTTGACACACGCTAAAGTTACGTGGGATCAGGAAGAGACAGGGCACATCTCAGTCACTGCATCAGTTGCGTACTTTTGCACCAGGGCCAGTCGCTCAGCTTCACTACAGATAATGTGCAGTGTTAATGAGCACGTTGGGCACTGCGCCACATCTGATCCTGCTGCAAATTCCTCCAGATCAAGCTCGAACAAATCACCGCACGGACACGGGTACCGCAACATGTTTCCCTCTACACTCATCGCACTGAGTAACACCTCTTCGTAGTGAAATGAGTCCATACTTCACACCTCCTTCCCGTCAATGTTGAACTCTTCATTTTGGAAAACAAGTTCAGACGTGAAACAATAAAAAAAAAGGAAAAAAACTTCACAGCATCTTAGAAAAGTGGCAGAAAAGCAGAAAATAAAACACACACACACAGACACAGATATATATATATATATATATATCACATCTCACCACACGCCTCTCATCTTCATTGCTGTAACAAAACTTGAAGCGACTTCTAGGCTGCATTACATCGATGGAAGTTCATGCCATCCTTCGAACATATCAGAAGGATGGCGGTAAAAAGCAGAGCAATCACTATGATAGATACAATAATACAGATCATGATACGCTTCCAGATAAGTTTGCGCTTTGCATTTCCAGCTGTCTGTCTAAAGGCAGACGACCCCTCCTCAAGCTCTGATGATTTCAGCAACAGAGCATCGAGCTTGTCACTACGGTACATCAGCCTGTCCATATTATGTGCCATCTCACCTTTCACCGCTTCTACCTCAGAGCGTATCTCACGTATCTTCGTATTCTGCGCGTCGTTGAAGAGCTCGAGCTCAGTCCTGAGTTCGGAGGCAAGTGTGATCAGATTGGTCCGGTTGGCACTACATCGAGTCCTCACGGCTTCCAGAAATTTAAACGATACGGCCGGGTTGCAAGACTCTCTTGTCACACACATGTATACAGTCCCATCCTTGTGTGGCAGTATATCGTAGGAATAACCATTATATGCAAGACACCTCCTTTCCACTACTGGGGTTTTGAGTCCTGTGAGCACTTTTTTTGCCTTCTCCACATGTGTACCAGATGAGGCATAAGCCTCTGCTAAAGTAACTCCCTCAGCAGAAGTTACGAGCGCGTAAAGAATTACAGACATCGCCTCTCATCCGACGGATAACTCTGAATGCCAGAATGCACGTACTCACAAAATAATACGTAAACAACGAAGAGAATCAATGAGAAGAATAAATATGTTTAGAGATATTTAGAGAGAATTAAGGGTACAGAAGAGAAGTAGTAGAAGCGATAGGGGCAGCCACATGTAGAGAGTAGAAAACAATACTCATTTCTGCTCTCCTCCCCCCCCCCCTCATTGGCGACAATTCTTTCTTATGTTTTTCTCTCTTCCTCGATTGTGTTTCTTCCTAATAGGTTTAATGCGGATAAAGACGAGAATGATGAAAAAACGATCGCGTTGTGAGGCGCAGAAGGCGTTGATACGATTCCATTATCACCCAAATAGTTCTCTTCCCCTTCCCCTTCACCATCTCATCCGTGCCTCAATTTCGGTATGCGATCTCCATTTTTATCCTCGGGTCCACCTCCAGCTGCTGAGAACTGTAGCTCCAGTTCGCCAACCAGCGTTGAAACCATAACACTGCAGTGGATGGTGTTGCACGCAAAAAAGCATTTCGAAGTGGTGGAAATTCAAGACTTGTAAAACGGCGAGCTCTTCGCGATTGGCGAATATAACGCTCCACACGGCCACGTCTAACCGTCTCAAACTGCTTAAACGCGTACCCAAAACCCACATCATTGCGCAACGGGACGTCAAGCAGCGAGGTAGACAACAAGGCCGCATCCTCAACGCAAAGCGAGGCATCCTGTGACAGAAATGAGGGCAATGATCCATGCGCCGCCTCACCGATTAAAATAGCACGCTTATTAAACCAGCGTGGCATGATGGGCACCTCCACTAATTCAGTTGGAATAGCCACTTCTGCGTGCTGAAGTGCGGTGCCCACCTCATGTCCAAAGGAGCTAAATTCGCGGTACAACAGGGATCGATACACCTCTCGAACGGTCATGGCATCCGTCTCCTTATGTATATCTACCAGTTCCGTAGGTGGATCATACAGGGTCGCTGAAAAAGCAAGCTGCCTCTTTCCATCACGCTGCAGAGGCACGCAAGAAAGTGTACGACGTGCACCCCAAACCTCCGTCGGAAAATCTCCTGTTGGATAGTTCTTTTCGCCTAGTTCAACAAATCCATCTACTTGCGTCATTCCAAGCGAGCGGCTGCTTGTGCCGACGTATTCTCCTGGGTAAAGAAGTTTGCGAATAGTGCTGTGCGCTCCGTCGGCACCGACGACCACATCGCCCCACTCCGTCCTTCCATCCTCCAACACAACATGTACGCCACCCTTGACACCTTCATGTGGCACAAGGTCCACCACACGACTATTGAAACGTACATCTCGAAGGTTGCGCTGTAGGAGAGCACGAAGGGAATCTGCCGCGAAAGTCACTCGGAGGTTCACACACCCTAGCTCTTGCTTTGCCTTCTCCGCTAGGCGCCGTGAAACAATGGACTCGCTATTGGCAGGTGGCGCTGTGCTGATGGGAATTTTATCTTCCTCACCTAAGGCCCTAAGCTTCACCGTTCGGTTACGTAACTTCAGAAGCCAACGAAGTCGCTCGTCTCGTATGCCAAAATAATCCTCTGATACAACGTTGCTTTCGGTAAGCATGTGCTCCATCCCAAACGCCTTGTAGCAGCTCAAGGCATTCGCAAAAAGAGTGATTGGAGCCTGGTATGCTGCCCATGAAAACGGTGCCTGCTCGAGCACCACACAATCCACGTTCAAGCGGCAGAAGAACGCTGCAAGCGTCATACCCGATAGGCCAGCACCTACGATAACTACCCGCATATCCGTATCTATATAACAAGATGAAAAAAAAAAAGGTGGCAGAGACACTACACAATGTCGAACAGAAGAGCCATGATTTCTCACCATGGCAAACAGGTTCAAGTGTTACAAAGTTTCAGCATTTATTGACAATTCATAAAGGGTGCCAAAAGTTTTGCTTCCATGGCTTCACAAAAGGTGTTCCATGCACTTATCGAGTCATCCCCCACTACAACAGAAGAAATAAGGCAGCGGCCTATATGCAGCCGAACTTGCATCCCCTCCGGAATCGGTTTGAGCGCGGTGCAACGTATCTCAACCTCCTGTGTTTCTGACGATATCGTAACTGAGAGCACGGCATTTGCTGCTTTTCTTAAGGGAACTCTAGCAACCATATGCAGAAGTGTCATAAAGGCATTCAGTTTGACCGTGTTAGACGGCAGTGGTTCACGGAGTGGGATGCTGCTCCTCTGTGCAGAAATGAGAAACCAGGCTGCTGGAAGTGGTTCCATCGGTTTGTAGCCCCGAAGTTTAGAAAAAGCCTTCACCAAGAGTGCTGCTAACGAAATCGGAACGGCGTCTTCTTTTGGTGAGGTGGGCAGGGGTACGACGGACAGTACGGCCCCTTTCGGTCGGTTGGTCAACACCGAAAGTGCACGAACGACGGCGCTGAAGCCAATAGCCCATATCCTTGTCTTATCCCCCCCTTTGGATACCATCGCTTTCCATATCGAAGACGCCAAATGATTCCATTCGGTATCTTCCGACAGCGCCACACTACTCCCCTCAGCAGAAACACCAAATACAAATAAACGCTCAGACCACAACGTTTCGCCCTTTGTTACACACCGAGACGTTACCCACTGAGTCTCCGAAGCTCGTTGTTTGCACACAATGCAGGGAGGAAGTGTTCGCTTATCCTTTGTCACTACATACCCCGCCGGCGGGTCACAACCAAGCATTGCGCTTTGCATAAAAATGCATCAACGGTTTAAAGAGATCCCCACCTGCCCTCCCCCCCCCCAAAAAAAAAAAAAAAAAAGAAATGAAATAAAATAAGCACATTCATTCAAGTAGGTTCAACACCGTGAAAAGACTTCAAGAAACGCAAAATTAACTTAAACAAGCCCATTCCCGCTACGAAATGTTTAGATAAACCGAATGCATATATCCATATACGTAATGCTACGAGGAAGAAGAAAAAAAAAAATCAGAAAAACAAGTAAACGAATCCCTCCACCCACACATGTTGCAGTAACCATCATTCGTCCCATAGACCGCTGTTGTAGAACGATGGCTCTGGTCTCTCTGTGGAATCCACATTGTTTGCATCCGACAATACACCTTCAAGCAACGGCGGCGGTAGTGGGACTTCAGTACTGTCATTATTTGTCTCCACCGTATCGTGGCTTGCACCGTACAACTCACATTCCGGTACTTTGGCCGGATGCATTTCTCCTGAAGCATTAATAGTTGCGCTCTTCTCCTGCATTTCTTGCGCATGAAGTGCATTTCTTGTTTTTCCCTCATCGTCCTTTTCGTCGTCTTTCACCACTGTTCGTTTTTCCACCTCTTGTCTTTCACAGAGCGCAGCGCAACCATCCAGAACCTTTTTGGCAAGAACAACGCTTGTTGCAATTGCAGATCGTTGGTCACTAGACATCTCTGGAAGGGGCAATGTAAGCTGCTCCTCCGAAAATCCAAACCGCGCAATGCTAACGCAGTTTCTGCTAATGTCCACTAACTCCCAACCGAAAAGTCGACACAAGGACGCACTTCGGCTCATGGACTCCCCCGAAAGACGCGCTTCCACTTCGCGCAAGAGAGAGAGGAAAATCTCGTTGTCCTGCGGACGATGCATAGACTGAAATATCATATCGTATCTCCGCTTCCACTCTGCAGATTCCCTCTTTTCTTCATCCAATTCACGATGTAGAGCCTTCAATTCCTCATCCGCCTGCAGCTGCCTCTGTAGGAGCGTCTGGAGGCTTCCTTCTGATGTCCTAAGCCGTTTCTCGCCCGGATACGAATCAAGTGACGTAGGCTGTTTCGTACTGAAGGACACAATGCTCCGCTGGTATTCATCACGAATAATATCCAAATCGCGACCCAACTTCGCCAATCGCTCAACATCGTCTGTAAGAGTAGCAAGAACACCTTCCTCACCACCCTCACAACAATAGCGGTTGAGATTGATATCAAGTACCTTTTTGCGCCGATCCACAGAAGCTAGTAATTCCTTAAAGTAGGCATCTTGGGTGGTAAGGTAGGCCATGGTGGTCTCGGCATCTCTCATAGCTACCTGCTGCTTCATCTCGCGCAAAGACAGAAGCTCATTGTAGAGAGGAATCACACTATCCACACCCTCTTTGTCGAGGACAACACGGGTCTCCGCCATCTTCTCTTCTAACGTGCGCACCTTCAATTTAAGCTTCTGGATACGACCTGTCTCATCTCCTTCTGCCGGTGCTTCTGGTGTGGGGAGTGAATACAAAGCATCTGCTGGCGCCTCTTGGTGGACTACAGAAAATGGACTCGTCATCTGCGTCGCATCGGTGGTTGCCGATTGTTTTTCATTCGTTTCAATGATTTCACGAAGAAGAGATTCGTTCTTCGCGAGGGATAACTGCATCTCCTCTAGCCAAACGGGAAGAGTAGGATCGTCTGATGTGACACCTTGTGATACCGCCTTCATCATCGTTGGCGGTTTCCCGTGACGTGCGATTACCTCCCGCAGGTGCTGCATTACTCTGTTGGCAGCAGCCGAAGAATTTCCTGTAGATGCCCGCAATGGATCTTTGTAGCAATTCCCCAACGACATATAATGAGCAAATTCATCCCCACCCACGGTTTGCATCAACTTAATGATGCTATTCCACAACAGAGCACTGACACACGCCGACACATTTTCTTCAGTGTTGTTGCCAACACTGCGCATAATGCGCTCCGGCTCACAATGCCTGCCATACTTTGCATTCGAAAACTCTGAGGACGTTGCGGATGGAGACCGTACGAGTCCCTCTCGCGTATACGTAGAGGGAGCGGCAGACGACCCTGCCGGGTCATCCATCACGTAAACATCACTGCTGTGGCTCGACATGCACCTCCGTTTCACCCAGCTATGGGGCAGCGTAGTTCAAATAAATAGAAAGGGGTATTATGCGCAGACTACTACAACAGCGAAGGGGGTTTGGAAGAGCAGAAACACAGCGCAAAGCCACTTTAACACATGTGCCACAGGGAAGAGAGAAAAATAGAAATAAAGAAGAGAAGCGCATCGACGCGCACCAGAGGTACAAAGAGAGGGGGGAGAAGAAATAGAGGTTGTTCAACCTTAGGGGAAAAAAAATAAGCACTTGGGAGGAATGAGCGAATGTATCTAAACTATGCGGTACAGCACGACGATCCGGAAGGATGGGAGAAGATATGAAGATGTCTCGCGGGGGAAAGAAAAAATATATAAGTCCCCTACCCCCTACCGCTGCTGCCACTCACTATGATCACCTTTTGTTTGCTCTTGTCGCACAACTTTTGACTTTCACCCTCGTCAGTTCCTCCGTTGAGGTCACGTACGATTTCCGTTGGCACCGCTAGGTTTGATAAAAAGAGAAGAGGAGCGGGAAGAAATATGAAGAAACTCGCTGAACGCTGGTAGAAATGCGAAACAATGCAAACGCACCCCCCCCCCTTTAAACACCACTAAAGAGTGAAATAAAATAAAACGGTAGAACGCGCTTCGAATCATCACCGAAGTAAAGGCGGATAAACAACACGGTGAAATGAAAAATAAAAAGAGGCCCTGTTTCGAGAAAAATAACAAAATAAAATAGAATGTGCCCAGCCGAAAAAAGTGAATAACGCACGTGTGCCCATAGATGTACAAATCATAAGACCACAAACCTAAAAAACAAACGGTTCTGTCGCTTCAACTTCAGATACAAAAGACTTCGCATCGAAGGCACCACCATCAAAATATAGAAGAAAATTTCACTGCTACAGTTACGTTTTTCGATTTGGTGTCATCTTCAGTAGTGGGAATCCTCCGCTTCGTACCCCTCACCATCCTTCCTTCCCGCCCCCAAGGACGGCACGCCATTCCCAAACGCCTCAAGTTGATGTATATAAAAAGTACAGCGAAAAGAATTAATAGGAAAATCATGTACATGAACGAGGGATATTCCTCTGAATTGTCACGGGGACCAGCTTGCTTCTCCAGCAGCACGGGTGGTAGCGGCGCAGCCTTTTTTTCCAGTATCTCTGCTGAATCGAGATTTACGTTATCGTGAATAGACTCTGAATCATAACCTTCCATCATATCCGTGGAATTTAACCTTTCATCTTCGATCATCCATCTAACTCCATTAGCAGATGATGAATCAAATTTATCGTTCGTCGAACTCTCAGAAGCATAATCATCGTCCTTATTTACGCTTTCTGTTTCCTCAATCGAGCTTGCTGAAACCAGCAGCACGTAGAGTGAAAGGCAGAAAAAAAGTACCTGAAGAGCGCGCTGCACGGTGCCCATCGTCGTCATCTTTTCTTCTTCTTTTCCTTTTGTTGATATTCACTTAACTTCACGAAGAAAAAAAAATGTGTGAGGTGTTTAATTCTAAACCACATTAGACATGATGTGGTGTGACTTGCGTTGCATCGCAGCAACAGATCTACCACTCAATCGGTTACACACACAAACACACACCGCCACTTCTTTTCTCAAGAAGAACACACACGCACAGACAATCACAAAAGATTATGAGTCTCTGCGCTCCCGCAAGAATTGTAGCACACGCATCCAACGTTGCTGCTCATCCTCCGAGAGCTGCTCACGGTAGCCAACAGGATCATCTTTTCTGACACCAATAGGTCCGCAACCTGCCGCCTTGCGCCGCATCCACTGCAGTGGTTGCCGCAAATCCTCTTCACGAACAACAAATCTTCGTGCTGATTCACCAATCTCGCATAACTGTCTGTTCATTACCTCCCGGGCAAGCTGCGCCTGAGCCTCCTCGGCGTCAGATTCTTTCCACCCTAAGGAGCACAAGTTTTTACGACCACTCTTGGAATCTTCGCGGGCAATATTAGCTATTTGAAGGTTTACCGAGTCCGACTGCCACGAAACGCGACGTTTTTCTTTTTCCACGTCCTCCAACGTGATGCGGTCCCACCGTACATCCCGTACAGTTTGAAGAGCTATTCGCAGCTCCTCGCACACGTCGCAAGGCACTACAGCTCCTTTCACACGCCACTTGTACTCTCGTTTTGCCGAATCGTAATGACAGGTAGCAGAAAACTTCACGTAGGTGCCAGGAGATGGAGGAGGGCCAAAGGGTTTATCCTCCATCTGCTCTGGTGCATCCCTGATGAAACTCCTAACGGAAGACAAGGAAAACCACACACTCAACGGTTTCCTTGTCGTGGAGGATTGCATCTCCTCCGTAACGGTATGCTCCCCCCGGTGACTCAATTCTTCCGGTTCCGCAACCGGCATTATTCCTTTCAAAAGATATAAAGGCGGTGCCACAGTCAGAGCAAAACCGTACCCACGATCGGCAAACACTTTACTGACAACACCAATCATTCGTAACGATGGAGTAAAACAGGTCTGCGCACAATGACGTACATATCCCGTATAGCCTGTCAGCGCCAGAGAAGAACAAAGAAGGCGCATTTCCCCTTTTCAGCGTCATTCTCAGAGGGGGAATTTTGCATGACAAGAAAAAAAAAAAGCAGTGGCAGAAGACCGGTAATTATTAACGCAAGTTCCTCAAAAGCGCAAAGCAGGAATGTACAAACACAGGCAGACGGAATAAGAAACAAATTCCCACTACCAGTGTCATTTGCTTGTTTTTTATACACGAAAAAATAGACGCATACATACAGAATAAAAAAAAAAAAAACAATAGAAGATTTTACCCCGCTCACCTATCAACAGATATTCAAACACATAGTACGAGATAATCACCGCGGCAACCAGAAAAGAAAAATCCGCGCCGCATCAACCTCATACGGCATTCTGTCAAAATGCGATGGCCATCGCTGCATAACAACAACAATTGCCCAAACATCAGAAACAAGGTCTTATTAAAACCGTCGTTCACTGAAATAAAGCAGCCACGATCAGCATTCTCCAAGAGAGTCCATCCAAATAAGATCGGTCTCAACAGCATCTACTACAACATTCGCAGCAACTCCTTAACTACAATACAGGAGACACAGCGAAGTGGGTGTAGTAGGGCCATGCCAGGTGACACCAAGGCCCTTGTAGACCTCACACCGCCAGCGAAACGTGAAGATGAAAACAATGTTCCCACACTTTGTAGAGGGGGGAAAACCCCCCGTTTTAAAGCACACATAATCATGCATTCCATACAGTTGGGTGGGTTGGCTCTGTAAAAATAGCTTGCCTAAAAATCCTGTTATGGAACAATAGCACGCAGGCAAGAGATGAGGTACAATATGTCACCAAGTGTTTGCGCGCCACCATGAGTTCTCCTGTAGACGCCGCCTGTGTTGCCTTTCAGCGCTCGAGAAATAGGCTGCGTACACTCCTTCTCCTTCAGTTCCAAAAGAAGATGCAAAAATATTGGTGCCAGTTAGCAGGGAGACCAACTTGCCCATCCTGTGTCGACGCCCATGCTCTCCGGAATCCAGGGTCACCAGAATAGGAGACGAAAAAAGAACCTGGTCCTCACCACCGGAAGAAGAGTCGTACGCACCGCCCTTTTTTCGATTGAAAAAAAATAAACTTCGCGGCAGATCCCCCAGGAGC
This sequence comes from Trypanosoma platydactyli, assembly GCA_030849675.1. NCBI lineage: Eukaryota > Euglenozoa > Kinetoplastea > Trypanosomatida > Trypanosomatidae > Trypanosoma > Trypanosoma platydactyli. Next base: position 2,748 of record JASANU010000710.1, on the reverse strand, counting down.
ACCACCGAGTCCCTCTTCTCCAAAATCGAGTGCCCCGTGCATACAGAACACGCATTACCCATTCCCCGCAAAATTACCTCTTAACATGCCGTGCACAAAAAAAAAAGGAATAACGTAGTTGTAGATCCCGGCGACAGGTGAAGGGCAAGAACTACATTGAACAATCAGATCACCACATATCACCCCACCGTAGATTTCAGGGTTACCCTTTCCACTGAAGAAACAACTTGCAAAGGAACCGGATGTGCCTTCACTGCTTTCAGCAAGAAGAAACAACAGTAAAGAAAAATAAGCGCAAATCCACCGAAAGTATGTGCAGAAGAAAAATAATGTTTTTTTTTCTTATCTGCGCCAACGTTGCCGCACACCTCACACATCGGAACCAGTCTGTACAAGTTGACGGCAAAACCCTCTGCATCACACACCTGCGCACATGCGGAGCAACGACAATCAACCAACAAAAATTAACAGTCACAACCCCACCCCCTGCGAAAAAAAAGAAGCAACACCTCAACGCTTCGGAGATAAACGTTGCCTTGGACTTTCTTATCCTCCCAGATTAAAAAGAAAAAAGCAACACAATAAATTGCATGCAAGAAAAAATACTGCCTGATATGTGAATATCAGGCAAAATAATACGACATGGATTCTAAGAGAGATGTAAAAATATATACTCAAAGACAGAAGCTCAAAAGAACCATGATTATGAAGACTGGCAAAACAAACTAGCATAAACCGACACTTGAATGCACATGGTAAAGCAGAAACATTTAGTCTATCCCACACCCAATATACAGAGAACGTCTCATTATGCACCCACCAAAGAGGCAGACTATTTTCCTCCTTTTTCGAAGCTCTCAGCACGTGGTGTGTGCTCTCACAGCGTTACACTCTGGCACAGGAACACCTATAGCATGCCTAACTTCTTAGGGAGCACACGCAGAAAAATGGAGTCCCTCGGAGTTACTGCGCGAATAGTATCCACCTTCGTACCTCCTTAAGAACGAGATGAGAAGATAATAGAAAAAAAAAACAATTTATTTTTGATTCAAGAGTCCGTTGATAAGAGTTTGGTGTCCTGCACCTAAAACCATCGTCACTCGTCTTCTCTATCTTACGATCACTCACCAAACGAAAGTGCTGCAAGCGCCTTTAGGCCGCCTCCCGCGCGAGGCGGTTGGGGGTGGTGGGTGGGGCGGGTTCCAGAAAAGAAAAAAAACTTGCACTTACCAAAGAGGAGGCTTTTCAGTATAATGGGAATAAACGAAGAAGGAGAGGGCGTAGTTATGTGGATCCATGAAGTCGTCAGGTGCTACCATTCTTCTCGCAAGCCCTCCATAAAATAGAACTATCCCTCTCCGAAAAGAAAAAAAAGTTATTATGTGTGATATTCATAGGATGGGAGCCGATTCCATTTCCTCTGCCGATTCAGCAAAAGCCTCTTTCCAAGTCTCAGTAAAACACCGCCGTAAAGACAGTAACATGATAATAATATTACCGAGAAAAATACAAAACAAAAGATAAATAAGACATCAATTCAATTTTTTCATCTTTCAAAAAACGGTCGATTCCAATTCTTCGATGGTACATTCATTCAGCGGGGTCGCGCCCTTCAAGCACCGCAAGAGTTTTTCACTGAGTGAAACCGTCCTGTCAGTGTGATCAAAACACACGCCGATAAACTCATAACGTTGTACGAGGATGGCTCTCTCTCCAACTGCGGCACTGCATTGGCACAGGTTATCGTCAATCACTGTACCCCATGAATCGACCAACTCACCGAGTACAGCTGATGCGAATGTTATCGATCCGCATGTGTATACGGAGATCGTCCGGGGCCGCGTACTGAGACTTGAGAACCCCGGGGTCACCGGCAATGGCACGTGTGATGGTGTGCAAAATTTCTGGGCTGCATTTGTATCCCATTGGGAGTCTGTCAAACTACACCAGCTGTCCCGTTTCCGTCCGGCACCGGAAACACGCTCGCACCTTCTCGGGAAGCGCGGTCTGGAAGAATGAGACCTTAAGGTCGAACAACGACGCCCTATCGTCATACACCACTCCCAGGTACCGGGATATGTGGCCCAAAGGAATGTCTGCTTCATAGTTGTCCTGCTCATTTTTCGCCTTTGGCCATGCGATAAAACGGCGCCACCATCCCGATGGCTTCTCCTCCACCACGGAGAACGGGACAACCCAACCTGCAGTAGGCCGTCGAGAGGCAGGCCGTATGATACCTGCTTTTCGTAGCTCCTGGACGCCTTTTCCCGGTATCTGGAGGACAGGTTCTCTGGCCCTTTCTCTCGCGCGTATGGCGCTCCACATTTCCCCAAACCGCATTGAACCGGTGGAGCGCCAGCGCATTAAGCCTTCTCCGCACCCACTCGATGAAGAAGGTCCCAACACTTACTTTCTGCAGAGGAAGGCGTTGTTCATCGTCCTTTGAGGCCACCCGCGTAGCATGCGACCTCCGCGTCACGCTGTGACATTGGAAAGCCTACAGCCCATCACTTTTTGGCTTGGTAATGCCCCATGGCGCAGAAACAAATTGCTCCAAACTGTCTACATCAACGATGTGAGGGTTGCCGAACTGTTGAGGGCGGCGGTCCACACCCCTAGGTACCACACAGTGCTTCTCGGGAATTCGAGTGGATCCGCATGCTGCCCGAGCTGTGTTATGATGCGGGAATTGATGTTGTTTTCGAACGGGGTCATTCCGTAAGGTTTTAGAAGTTTTTCTACGCCCCT
>JASANU010000709.1:0-29354 GCA_030849675.1 Trypanosoma platydactyli | reverse complement strand
TCCCCCTCATTATGACGTGCTGCCGCCCCACCACCACACACACACACACAAACAAACCATGAGGCAGCAGTGGAAGGGGTGGGCAACTGTGTGAGACCTCAGTTCACCAAATGATCCAGCTCCTCGGGGGACAACGGTGTGGTGATGCTGGCCACAATGGGCTTGAGAGCGTCAACAAACTCCGCTACATCGACACACACCTTGCAATCCACATGGCCACCACCCATCCAAAATACAGGTGGCGTTAGACGTGTAATGGAGTCGCTCATGATTATAGGAATATGCGTGGCCGTGCCGAACGGGGCCACCGCACCATGACCAAAGCCAGTCAGCTGGTGTGACACGGCTGCGTCGGCAAGGCGGAAGTTGAACTTCTTTTTTCCGAGCCCTTCGTTCATCTGCTTTACATGCCACATGAGAAGCTCTGAGTCAAATTTCTCTGTATAGGGATACACAATGATGTAATACCGTGAGTTCTCGCGGTGGCTGCAGTCGTAATGGATGCAATGTGTGTTCTCCATTACAATAGACTTGCAGAGGTGATGAATCGAGTGCGCGCCGAGAATGTCGCGGCGCCACTGCAGTGAACGCTGATAGTAGTCCGATGGCACCCAACGGAAGAAAGCACTAGTGAGGGAATTTGTCAGACACCATTGTCGCAGCGCAGCCACCTCCGGTGTGTCGTGTGCGCATGGCTGCAATTCCTTTAGGTCAGATGGATCATAATGCCGCTTCGTTGTGGTGGCTGATGCAGTCACCATATGACGCAGATCTTCAATTTCCTTCTCAATAACCGCATATCGTGCGGCCAGGGACGCAAGACGCCCCTCGATGTTCGCCGTCATCATGTCACGTTATCGTCTCTTTTTTTCGTGCAGCTCCGTCTAAAAACTCCCACCACCTCAGAGCCGAAGAATGTAATACCTTCACTATTGTTACAGACACCAACGGTGCTGCTGTTGCTAATTAGACAAGAACTTCAATGAAGAGAGGGCAGAATGCAACTCGACTTCGACCATATCTCGGCAAGCATCACAGCAACTATATATAGTTGTTTTAAACGGAGAAATGCAGATACAGAGATAGAGGTATGTACCTAAGGTGCGTACGGGCTCATGGCACCAGACGTTTAGGGTCCCGTGGAAAAAGCGAAACCTGTCGAATATCCCTTGCGCCCAGGAGGAAGAGAACCAATCGCTCCAGCCCGAGTCCAAAACCACCATGTGGCCAAGCTCCGTATCGAAAGGAGTCCAGATATGCTTTCATCTGCGTGGGATCCACCTGCAGCCGTTCCATGTTTTGCACCAGGGCCTCAGGGTCGTGAATACGCTGCGCGCCGCTGCAGATCTCCTCGCCGCGAAGGTACATGTCAAAACCGCATGTCACCCCTTCCCTGCATGGATGCGGCATCGTGTAGAATGGCCGTGCGGCGGCAGGGAACTGGTCGACAATGTACAGATCCACGTTGTAGCGCGCCTGCACCAACTCCCCAAGGCGCCGCTCCTGTGGGAGGGTAAAATCTGTCACCGACGGCCCCACCTCATCGCTGTGGTGGTCGCAGAGGAGCCTCAGAGCGTCGCTAAACGCGAGACGCAGCACCTTCCGTCGCTGTCCCCCAACACGGCCATGGTAACGATCCCGAGAGGCCCCGCCGTCCGCCACGGTTCCTCCATCGTCCCCTCTTGCGAGCCGGAGCCCTGTGATGATCTCATCGGGCACCTCGCAGACAATCCCCCTCTGATGACTATCATGTTGCCTCTGCAGCACCGCAGAATTTCCATCAGCAACATCGGCTTCAGCCAGTGCAGCCTGAGCGCGCTGCATCAACGCCTCGTGCTTTGTTTGAATGGTCTGAATGACACCGCAAATTGTCGCCTCCAACACATCCAACACCTCCGTATAAGAGTGGCCAATGACAAGCTCAGCGTCAAGCCCAACAAACTCCGTGAGGTGGCGATGTGTCAAACTGTTCTCGGCACGAAAAACCGGTCCAATTTCAAACACACGCATCGCATCGCCCATGAGAGCCATCTGTTTGTATATCTGTGGCGACTGGGCCAAATAACCGGGATGACCAAAGTAGTTTAGCGAAAAAGCAGCGCTACCACCCTCGGATGCAGTGCCTATCAGCTTCGGCGTATGAATTTCCACAAAGTCGTGCGCGAGCAGCTGCGCGCGAAAGCTCTGGCAAACGGCCGAGACAATACGGAGCATCGATGACATCAGCGGCGTGCGCAAGTCCATTACACGATGGTTTAGGCGTGTTTCCAGCTTTGCATGCCCATCCCGCAGAGGAAAAGGAAGCGGGGTCGCTGCCTTGCTGACGACATCGATCCGCTCTGCGTGCAGTTCGAAATCCGCGCAGCTAACAGAAGTCACAGGCCTTTCAGTGGGCACAACAGCACCCCTCACGTCTATTATGGACTCGGGTGTGAGGCTCTTCACCTGCCGCGCCAAGTCAGCACCTGAGGCTACCACCTGAATGGAGTGGAATGGCGGCTGGCGGAGGTGAATGAAGGCCTGTTTGCCGCGAACACGCATGGCCTCCACACGCCCACGGATCGTTGTTGATGTTGCAGCAGCGGAAGGTGATGATGAAGCCTGCGATGCAGCGTGTGGAATAGACGCAACGCCTACACCATTGCCCGTGTAGCAGGCGTTACTGCACTGGCGCACAGCAAACATGCGTGCGGCCTGCAAGTGCCTTGACGGCAACGACGGCATCAGTTTCCTACGGTTCATGGCCCTCATAAATGGCAGTAAACGTTTCACTAGTTAACGATAGAACACTGGACCACTTCCTTTGCAAGTGTTTAAAAGGATTATTGTTTTTTGTTGTTGTTGTTTTTTTTTTTTGGGGGGAGGGGTAAAAATAAAAATAAAATATATATGAAATAAAAGGGGGAGGTGAGACGCTTTACGGTGCGACAACCGCATTCGGCACTGCAGATGCACATCGAGGTGATAACACCCCAGCTTTTCGCAGGAACAAACGAATACCCTCACCCCAGCCAAACACCCGGAGAATACACAAGTATATACAAGCACACACAAGGCAGCCCTCTTTTCCCTCTCTGTCACACCACTCCCCCCCCCCAAAAAAAAGGAAAAAAAAAAAGCACCCTAGCGTTACTAAGGGAATAAAGAACACAAATAAATAAGATTTTGTTATAAAAATAATGAAAAGCTCTGAAGCACATCGGAGCTAACAGACTCATCCCCCACCACGACAATACTGGAAATGCCAGACGCATTAGAAAGGCGCGGTGTAACACCAACGACGCCGGTGCTATCACTGCCCCCCTCGGTCGTCATCACCTCCTGCTTACCTTTTGTCTCATCCTCATCCGTTTGCCCCCCGTATTTCATGGTGGCATGGTTCTTCTCTTTGTTACTGCTGCTGCAGGTTGTAGTAGCGGCTGTGGTGGTGGTAGAGGGGCAATCCGTCAGGAGATCGGCCGGTTCATCGCCCCCCATTCCCTCCTTCATCCATGTAACAGGGCAGCCAACGCAGTCGACTTGTAGCGCTCCATCCATGCCACTCATCCGTGGCAGAAGTTCCCACGCAAGGGCTAGCGCCGGCGCAAAGAAGCCGACGCGCTCTGCAAGACGCAACCCGTAGTAGTCGACTTGTGAGGAGCCGGAGAGCAGGCGATACTCAAAGCGAAGAGAGCACGTCGTCTTTCCCGGCATCTTCGTCACGGTTTCCGTCGTATCCCCCTCCCTCTCGCACCCAGTGTTCACAGCCAGATGAACGTTTTTCACACCTCCCGAGGAAAGAAGTGCAAGACGTGTCAGGCGGCAAAAATGTGTTGCAAAAACCGTACGAGATCCCGTCTCGACGAGAAACTCCACCGTTGCCCACGCAATAGCAGTGCCCTCTCGCGCGGCAGTGCGCCGTCCGAGCTCATCCACTAACACAATACTTTCCCGTGTGGCATGCAGGCAGAGGTAAGATAATTCCCGCATTTCTTTCCCAAAGGACGAAGTGTTTGTATCTTCAAGATCGTCGCAGAGCATATGGGCAATGAGGCGATCACAGGGTTGTAGCGCGGCAGACTTCGCCGGGACGAGACAACCGCTCTGTGCCATGGAAATCAGCTGCCCAACTTGCCGAAGAAGCGTCGTCTTTCCTGCTGCATTAGGACCTGTGAGTAACAAAACGTTGGCGTTATCGTCCCAGCGGATCGTGTTTGCAGTTGTCATTCCACCCGGATACCGAGCTTCCTCAAAGTACGTTCCACTGCATCGGCCCAGAGGGCCATCCGATCTCAGCAGTGCAGGCCGCGTGCAGGCGTTGAGTCTAGAATACACAGCAAAGGCCACAAGGAGGTCAAGCATGGCAACCCCGTCACACACAGCCTGCAGCTTCCCGAGACGCTGCTGAAGGTACTCAATCAGGGAACGCACAAGGTTGTCCTGCGTATGAAGGATCTCAGCCATCGCGTCATCGGCGTTGCGACGAAGAACCAGCATCTCCCTCGTCGTGCATGTGACATGGTTACCGCGCACCTGGTGCTTCGTAAAATTCCAAGAACTGCTGACATTGGCTTCTCCCGCAGGTGCCACCCCGCAAGGTGATAAGGATGGAGATGAAGAAGCAGAAGAAGAAGAAGAAGAACGGGTCCGCCTTCCTTTTCTCTTCTGTCCTTGCAATGAAAAATACCCATTCTGCACAAGATGAGCGCTGCTAGCAGCAGCCACACCATCGCGCTCATGCACCTGGTGTGTAACGCCTTTGTTGTCAACTTCAGTACCCGCCCATTCATTCGTCGCTTTCATCATAGTGCAGCTGCTGTGATACAGTGCATAGTGACTTCCACCAGAGTACTTGTGAAGAAAGACTGATTCAGGCGCATTGCAGTCATGCCGGGCATCATAGGAAAGATGATAGCCACGCACACTGTCACATGCAACACGCAGGGACCCCACTCCGTACTGTTGCTTCAGCTCTTCGGTGCGTGCGAACATTGCCTCAACGGTTTTGCTGTATTGGTAGCGTGCTGCATCAAGGGTGCCGCTGAGGTTCGGCTTGACTGCAAAGCACTGTTGCACCTGCAGCATGGCGCTACCCGGCCTCTTTGCCCGCTGCTCCACTAACGTCCTGCCGGGCTGCACTCCTCTACCCTCCGTCGCGCGAAAAACATCCTTATCAAGGAAGAGCGCAATCTCGGCGCAGATCTCATCCATGCGACACACATCCAGCGTCTCGAGAATCTTTCGGAGAAGTGTTGTGCCAGCGCGGCCACAACCACGCCTACTCCTTCCAGCAGCAGTAAAGTTCCGCTTTTCACGCTCGTGATGGTCCTTCATCTCACCCGGCCTCCCCCTCTTGTGTCGTAATTGCATCCCGCTGAAAGAATCTTCACGGCTGCTCCGGTCACCATACATGTCGGTACTACTACCATCGTAGTTTGGTGTGCTGCGGTTGCGTTTGCCAAGCCTGATTTCCTCCTCATCATCCTCCTCCTTCTCCTCCTCTTCTTCTGCTTCCTCAACCAAGACCCGACGCAAAGTTGATGTTAGCTGTATAGCAGCACCCAACAGTCGCCAGAGTGTCATAACCGCCTCAATGCGTTGCTGCATTATTCTCACTGTCTGCACCTTGGGCTCATGTGAAAAGTGTGAAATGGCGCGTTCAAGGTCGTCGCCACCGAGCAGTCGTAGAGTTCGCCGCAAGGCACTTAGGGCCTCCTCGTCACACCGCAGCCACTCGACGCTGTCATACCGCAGCTCTATACTTGTCAAATCACGAAGAGGCTGTAGGATGGTGGAGCGCAGAAGACGCCGACCCATTGCTGTCATTGTGTGATTCAACGCCTCCACAAGGGGGAGCAGTGGTGTGCTCTGTTGAGAATCGTGTGAACTTCGAAAAAACGTTTTGCGTCCTTTCTGAGAGCCCTTTCTCCTCGTCGTGTTGCTGCCACCTACGACTTTTCCGTCACCTGCGAGCTGCTCAGGCCCCTGACCACCTAATCGACCTCGCGGTGGTGCCCCCGCCGCAATAAGGTGCAGTGCCCGCGCGGAGAGTCTTGAAACCTCCATGTAGTTTTCAAGCGCGAAGTACTGCACGCGCACCGTGTGTGGAAGGAGAGCATAGTTGTACGTCATCTCCACAAACTCGATGAGGGCGTTGGCAGCAGCCACGCAAAGGTAGCGATCGGTGTTGCTCACTTCCAAGCAAGCCTCATCTGTCGACATGAGCTCCAGCAGCCGGTGCGCGCCTTGCGCCTCGTCAAAGGAACGCCGCGAGACTCCTGTGACGGTGATGCCATGAAAATGACGCAACAGCGTCTGTGCGAACTTCCCATCGAGAGCAGTCTCCGGAAGCAGCATTTCAATGGGATTTCGAGAAAACACAAAGGACAACGTCTTGGCAAAGGCCGCACTGTCGCCGTATTGTGTGATAATGATTGCCAGCGAGGGGAGGTGGCAAAGCGCAATGCCAACCTCGCTGGCGCGGTTGTCGATGAGCGCCATGATGCATTCCCCACATCCTTGACTCGTGCCGGAGCGTCTCCGCGCAGAAAGCGTCGTTATTGTTGCAGTCTTCGTGAAGGGTGGAATAGAAGGAGGAGCGGTAGACCTGCACGCACGCTGTAGGCAAGGCGCAGGTGTCTCTGGCCGGAGATTCGACAGAACTGGAAGCCACGCTGATGAGAAACCACCATCGACCGGAGTGGGTTCTGCGCACTGAGGTGGTTGTGGCATGTATTGCCATTGATGCTCAGGCGCAGTATCTTTAACCTGCACCGCTGTGAAGTGGGATAGAGGACGGCATCCTGCAGCGGAAATTGATGGAGCGGAGGAGCGGGTGCCCGGTTTCTGCAGCTGCAGCTGCAGCAGGGAGAGTGGTGGCCCCTCCAGTTCGGAAGCCCCGTTAGCTGCAGTCGCGTTGTGCGGGGGCGATGCCACCGCTGCCTCTTCCACTCCACCAAAATGTGCTTCGCCCCCACCACCACTGCCGTCGCCTTCTCTTTGATTTTTTGTCCTCTTTTGTAGTGAGCCGCGATGTAACTGGGCGGCCAAGAGAGTAGCAGAAAAACGAAATGAAAAAAAAGAAAAAGAAATGGTAGACCAAAGGATTGTGTTCACCCCCCATGTACATCATCATCAGCACTACCACCACAGCGTATGCGGAGTGAAGGGAATGTGAAATGGGGGAGGTGTGCATTTAAATGCCAGTGAGCGAGAAAATGATATGCGTGCAGTCCTCATCCCTCCAGAGGATTGGCAGACAAGAGCACGGCCCCATTTTGCAGCACCTCAGATGGGACGGTAACTACTGCATGCAAAGGCCTTCGGAAAAAACAACAACAACCCCCCCCCTCCAAAAAAAAAAAGAAGAGACACGAGCGGGTGTTCTTAGCAGGTGCTGACAAAAAAAAAATGCGTAAACCATTAATTCTTTCTATTCATAATTCGTCATCATTTGTCTACTCCTTCTTCCCGATCTTGTTGCGACTGCAGCTGCGGGTGTGGGTGCCGCTCCCGTTAGCCGACAAGTACTCCCTTCGTGCCTCAAACAGTGGCACAAGCTGGGGGGCGCCACCAATGAGCGCCAAGACGGTGTAGAGAGCGAAGACCAGCGGCGTCGCCCTACAAGAAACGCATATTCTCACAGCAATACCAAACTCCAGGCAATGTGCCATCCACGCCAGTGACCAGATGATGCGGATGCCGTCCATGCCGCCAAAGAAACGACTAATGTGGAATAGTTTCCGCATCACGTTCTCCTCCAAAAAGAGATGTGCACTGAAGAAGAGCGGATTTTCTGCACCACTGGCGGCAGCTGCGAGGCCTGGAGACAGGACGAGATCCGTGCCGTCTGCGTTGACAGTAGTGCAGCACGCCAAGTAGTTGAGAAGGAAAAAGGCAACAACTGTGGGAACAAAGACGGCCCACGGCCGGTGGTACTGCAGCGACACAACACCACACCCTTTTTTTACCCCCACTCCTGCCGCCACCTCTTCCGTCATCCCTACGCGTCTTTAAAGCGATCTTCTGTCCGGTCAACCCCTCTCCCTCTTTTTCTCTCACTCAGTGTGCGTGTGTGCCTTCGTACAGGCACCAGATGCATGCAGAACAGCTCCAGAAAGACGGACACACAAAAACAAAACAAAACAGAAATATATATATATATATATATATATATATATATATACATATAAGACGAGGTACCAAGTGAGCGGAGGAAATGAAGAACAAAAAGTTGCATCCAGCGTACAGCAGCAAAAGAGACATGCACTTACGGTTTTTTTTTTTGTTCTTACTGTTATTCGTTGAGTACACACGCACATAGAAAGAAAGAGAGAAGGAGGACGAGTAGAGGCAGAGGGAGGGGGGACAGTGACTCGCTCACCCCCCCCCGCATGCTGAACCCAAAAAGCAACAGCGACAAGAGACTTGTCACCCGTGTCCCGCAGTGCGTGTCAGCCGAAAAAGGCGCGCACCACGCGCAGCAGCAGCAGCCACTTCAGCCAGGCTACCGTAGCTGTCAATTGTTATGAATGCCACGACGGAGATAGTAAACACCGCCAGGCGAATCCATGTGGCACGCCTATCACTTCGCCGCTCCTCTTCACTCTTTGACCCGTTGTACACGGCGCGCAGTCGCCCGCCAACGGTCCAGAGTATCCCCAGAGCGTTGGTGCATGTCCTCCACTTCTCGCCACCCATTCGCCAACACACGGAGAAAGAGAGAGAGAGAGAGTGGGGGGGATGCGTGCCGTATATTCTACTCTATTTGCCCAATCACTTTTGTGCCACAGCACGCGCACAGAGAGAGAAAAAATATATATAAACAGGAAAAATAAACAGGAAAAAGTCATCGTGAGGGTTGAGAGCTCAACGACATTATCTCATACACACGCAGAAAGAGAAAGAGACAACGGAAAAGAAAGCCAAGCAAAAGTAGTGCGAGAAAAGGGGGAATAACTCAGCCAATGAAGCAACATGTGTCATCTACATTACGTATATATATATATATATATATATATATGTGTGTGTGTGTGTGTAATTTTCCTACTCGTAAACGATAGTCCCTCACACCCTCTTCCCCCATACCTGCACCAACCTCTTGTTTTTCACCTTCATTCCTTGTCAGCGCACCCCGGGAGAACGGGCATGCGGCGGGCGGTGCCACAGCATTGCAAAGAGGCTGCCAATGATCAGCAGCCCCGATATACCAATGAGAATGCCGACATTCATCCACTGCCGCGAACTTTTAAAGCCCAAGAACGTCGCATACTCCAACCCTGTGTAGCACATATCGTCTTTGCCTGGTTTGCAGCCAAAGTCGTTATGGAGGAACTGTGAGAGAATAGACGATTCATACGCCAATCGAATGATGGAGGCATTGGAGATGAGTTGAAATATCCCCGGCAACGTCGTGAGATTCAGTATAATACCAGCAAGCAGCAAGTTAATCGTGTACACCGCGAACAAGGCAAACAAAGCAAAGCGACGCGTCCACATAATGGTGCAGCAGAAGAAGACGACAAAATGGCTGCAAAACGACAGAGCACCAATGATAAATACGAGTTGAATGATAGGAACGTAGTATTCCCACTTCTTCACAATATTAGAAATGCAAAACACAACAAACGTGAGAGAAAATAGCCAAAATAAACGTTCAAGCGCGCAGTACAGTACGGAGTACGTCAAGTAGGTGAAGACACCATAATATCCATACGCACGGTGTCGCAGAAAGCTGTTGTACTCCTTTCGCTGTGCATCCAGTGAGAGGACACTGTAGAGGTACGTGGAATTCACAAGGAAGAAGATGATACCAATGCGATTTTGCATCCCACTCTGGCCATTCTGGCTGTTATACACCGCAGCCAGCACCATTGTAAGGATCGTAACCAAAACGAAGAGGGCAGCCCCTGGTAAGATATTATGCCGAACCCGCAGAAGGGCATACTTGAACATGTAAAACAATCGCACGTGTGCACCTGGACTCGAGTAGGTTATGTTGTCTAGTGTCTCCCACCCAGAGGCGCATTTGAAAAAGAAATCCACGACGCTCTGGCGCACACGATCGTGATTGCCCGAGTGAGCAAAGGTGTCCAAGAGTGACGTCTCCTTCCTAGATGCCAATTGATAGAGAGCGCTAATGGGGTTTTTGGAAAGACCGTAGTGCGGTTCCTCCCGAATGGTGGCGAGAAGCTCCTGCAGTTTCCCACAGAAAACACAGCGTTCACCATTGAGGAGTATAACATCGTCAACAAGGCTAAGCACTGACCAGCGCGGTTGAGCCATGGACAGCAACACGATGCGTTCACGCCTTCGACTGGCGTCGACCTCCATAGGGCGCTGGGAAGAAAACCTGCTCTCCGTCACAGAGGCAGTGTCATGAGACCCCATAGAGCATCTAGCAAACCCTTCACGGAGGCAGACAGCCCCTGCTGAAGAAGAGCGAAAAGAGTTCACAGCTGTATCTTGATCAAAAGAAGGCGTGGTGGGGGCGGCGATTCGTCGGAGGAGTCCTAAGAACTCGCACGCCTCGTGTGTGCGCAGTCTTTCGAGCGGCTGGTCAAGGCAGACCACTGACGGGTTCAGCTGCAGCTCTTTTGCAAGAGAGACGCGCCAGCGCACGTAGGGGGAGCAGTCCCGCACCGCCTTAGGAACCACGTCCTCGAGCAGCAGATCCCGAAGGATTGCCGCCTCGGTGATGGCACGCGTAGCGACACGCATGGATGCGGCATACCGGATGCTCTCCTGTACTGTGAGATCCTCGGAAGTGGTGAATTCTTCATCGATCATAACACAACAGCATCTATAAGCCGGAGCATCCACCGGGATACCGTTCATCATAATAGTTCCGCTCATACAATCCACCTCTCCTGCAAGTGCCCTAAGAAGAAGAGAGTCGCTCTGCGAACCGCTACAGTCCACAACTGCAGTGATACGACCGCTGCTGACAATACCCGCGGCGTCTTCAACCACAACCTTCTTGTCTTGTATGAGGGTTAGGTTGTCAAACCCCAGCGTTAGCGAGGAGGAAAACATCGGGGTGCTGCTGCAGGATGCTCCACCGCGGGCCTCTGACATAACGGTGCCTGTACTGTCCCTTTTGTCCCACGACCCCTCCCTCCCCCTGCAATGATGCTCCCTCTCTGATGGGAATGTACCCTTCCCTGGCACACCTACACCTGAAGCCTTTGCCTTTTGGTTTCTTTTTGTTTGTTTTTTTTTTGTGTGTGTGCGTGCAAGAAACGAGAAGTGGGGGGAAGGAGACTCATTAAAAGACCAAGTGGGGGTGTGAAGAGAACGAAATCTCATCAGCCCTATTGGCGTTGTGACAGTGATGACGCATCAGGTGAGGAATAAAAGCAGTGCAAAAACCATAAGACGCGAGAATGGTGGTGAAAAGAAAGCAACAGTGCTGCTTTCACTGTGAACGCAAGAACGTGTGTGTGTGTGCGTAAAATGTGATGAGGAAAAGCGAAACAGGACGAAAATGTAAAACCTGGGAACGCTTAAATCAAAGCATAACGATACATGAAGAAGGCAAGACAAGAACAAGAAAAAGATTTGTCTACGCCCTTCACCCCTCCCCCCTCCCCTCCTCCCCAGTGTTGCATTTATCATGTCAAAATAAAATATAAAAAAAAAACATGAGAATTCGATAAGGTTCTTATTGTCCAGAGTGTTTATTGCGTTCGTTTGCTTGTTTTTGTACTGGCGAGAGGGAGGTGCTGTAAGCGTCCTCAGCCCGCCTTCAACTGCCTCCAGCGCGAGGGGCGGGAAGGGTGGCGTTGGGTTGGGTACGTTGAGATCTTACGCCTGTTTCGGCAAGCTGAATATTTAAAATGCATGAAACATTTTTTGTGGTCCGTCGATCTCTCGGTATGAAATGACGTGCAAGGCTCGGGAACCATATTCCCGTCGCAGGCTCTCAGAATGAAACTGATGGCAAGCAGGTCATGTAGGAGGCCCACAAAAGATTCGCACTGCGTCTATCAGCCTCCGTGTGATTTGTGTGGCCTCGTCCAACACCTCTGGCGGCAGTAGCGCCTTCAGACAACGGAGCCGCTGCTCAAGTGCAGTCAGAAACCCCATGGCACCTTCCCGCTCCTCTACGCAGAGGCACATCGATCTCGTGTTGATGTGTTGCAGGATACGAATAGAGGCCAAGCCACCACGCACCCCGATCCTTCCGCTCCCTGCGTCGCGCAACGTATCCAGTGCCAGCCGTCGGGCAACGGCGTAAAATGTGTGACGCACCTTAAGTTGAGGGCATGGCTGCAACACATACGCCATCGCGTCAAGTATGTCATAGCGGTTTGGAACATCTGCTGCTGTGCGAACAAGGGAGTACTGCCACGTAGGTGGTGCAGCGGAAGAAATACTAGTCCTTGTAGCCAGCGTGGCTGGTTCCACCAGGCCTTTCAGAACACGCGCGGCTCCGGCCACCGCAACACGGAACTCAACACCTAGCGTCTTCGCCCCATTTGCCTCCAAGGTAGACTCCGTTGATGACCCCCGCAACTGCTGCTGCCCCAGAGATTTGTGGAGCTTCGGAAGAAGTGTATTTGTCGCGACGCGCTCCAGACGGACAAGGTGTTCAATGATGGCTATGAACGCCTCACGAAGCTCCAAAGGGACGCACCGCACTTTGCCTTCATCGTCTCTCTCATCCTCCTCCACCTTCTCTGTGTTGCACTGCGCATTGCTCGGAGTCTTCTCGGACGGCCCATGCTGCATCATCCACTGTACAATGGTGGAGGACAAAACCAAAAGGTGGGCAAGGCGATCATCACAGTGGCCCACAACGTTGCCACTGTCCCAGAGCGACGCGGCGAGCCCCAGTGCCACATCGTTTTCTAGTCGTGCTGCGATACTTGGAAACGGCGGCGTCTTTGCCTCAGATGCAAGCCGCGGCCCTGACTTGCCCCGACCCTTCCTGTAACAGACACACGGTTCAGCACGGGAATAGTCTGCACTCGATATGGAAAGGGAAATGTTCCGCCTTCTGATGTGTTGCTCATTTCTCACGGTACGAAGCTCCGAGGATTTCCCTGGCAACGCCGCAACTCCCTTTCGCCGGAGCATCTGCAGAGGCGATGCGTAGTGCTCAGCAAACATGCGGCTGTCCCACTCGGCAGTGATCGCTTGACAGCCGTCTCGCTTCAGTTCCCGTTGAATGCGAATGGCATCTGCCAGTGAGGGCTTCTTTCGCTGCAAATCCGTTTCCTCTTCAGACGGCCGACGGCTGTTCGACTGACAGAAGTCAACATTAGACATAACCCGAGCATACACCTCCCCACGAGGCCTGGTCTCACCTGCGGTGGCGCAATCCAGATCCGAATCCACTTCGTGAAACCCTCTGAGAATACAAATCTCTCTCGCTTTTTTTTTTTTTTGTGTGTGTGTGTCTGTAGGATGTGGTGAAATTATTTTTCACGGGTTTCGGCACAAAGCCAAGGCAGACAGAAAAATAGACGAGTTGAGCAAAATGATATAAAAACATGGCGAAGCAGCGTCACCTCAGTATCAAGAGAGATAGAGAGAAAGGGGGAAAGGGAGTGAGAAGAGTGTAAATGTCCAAACTTCACAGAACTGGCATCATAGAACACTAATAAATGCAGGCATTCATTATCTCCCTTTGCCCCCTTTGTCCCTCTCATAATTCCTCCCACGCACGCACCCAGCCATCATTTACCTCTTTCACTCGCGTGTGCCTCATAGCAATCCCTCCGACTCTAACAAGGAACGAAATTCGGCAAAAACACGCTGCAGTGCATCACTTGGAGTAGCACTCGTAATAAAAATTGTCAACGCATTCCGAAGCGCTGCACAAAGCGCACTCTGTTCCCTGTATTGTGTAAAGTTCTCGGTGAACCCTCCCGACGCCCGAAGAGCCTCACAGAGAGCTCGTGTCACATTTGGTGTGAGATCCGTTGTGGAATAGCGTCCTGCAGCAAGGCATATCATCGGTACTTTAGTGAGAGCTATTGCCGCCTGTGTGCGGACCTTAAAGACACGGTCGTGGCGCACAAGGACGCAGAGTCGCTCCACCGCCTGAAATGCCCCTCTCGGCTCCGCCTCAAAAACGACTTCCCGTGAGAAGCCGGCCCCAAGGGCGCACGCAGCGTTCCACCGCAGCTTGGCGTCGTAATTGCACGGTTGCAGAAAGCGCAGTAGAGAGTTCAGGAATCCCTCCGCAACCCCAACCTGTTCCCCCGACAGCTCTCCAATAAGCTCCTCAAAGGAGAGACGCTGAAGCAGGTGGCTCATCATGCGAATACCGTGGCCAACCACTGCAGGATCATGCGCCTCCGTCGCCTGCATGGCCACGTCGCACAGAAGCTGCATGTGATGTGGTGACTGGCGCAGCAGGCTGCTGTCTGGATCCTCCCCAAGGTGGGATGTAATGTTTGACAGAGCAAACGCCGCCTTGAACCGCACGACGGCATCCATGTCACTCCACAGAGCATTTACGGAGCAGTCAACAAAATCTGACATCCACCCACTTAGGGAACTGTACTTCCAAGCCCACACGCCCAGCGTTGTGAAGGCCTCTGCCCGCACGAAGCTCTCGTGGGAATTCGTGCTTGCGACAACCTGCGCGACAATCTTCTCACGCACCGCTTGAGAGAGAGACAGCAGGTGCTCGTCACCTACCTGTGCCACACATCGCAGTGCAGTTTGTCGGGCGTCGTGAAAATGGGAGTCGCTAGACGTCAGCAAGAGAGATGGTATAACAAGCTCCAACATGATCTTCTCCTTTTGCTGTAATGTCGCGCGATGGGTGGCGTGCTCCTGATGAAACGCCGGGTCCGCAGGTCGCCCGTCAAACGACTGCCACACATATCCCATGAAGTGCAGCCACGCCCGAAGACACTCCCCCAAAGTGTCACCCCTCATTGATATCGAATCCCTCGTGCTGATCGTTGCGTCCCTGTTGTCATATGCTTCTTGAGAGGCACGCAGAACATTGCGGGACGCCTCAATGAGTCTGGCAAAGTGGGCGCCCACAATCGATGGGTGCAACCGAGAGAGCTGTACCACACACCGCCAGACATCCACGCGTTTCGCCGCGTGCGTGAGCAGCGCTTCCAATAGGCATGCACCATCACCAGAACAAACGGTATCACACTTCCCCAGATTGATTGTATTCCTCCCACCGCACGGAAGGAACATTCGCACTACGTCAGCCAATGAATCCTTTTTGAACACCTCGCCAAGAAACGCGGCCGCCGAGGCAAACTCTTCAGAGGTATCCTCCAGCAAAAAAGAGCGCAAGACTGGAAGCCCAAGGGCCTGTTGCACCACCTGAGAGGCGTGAGGACAACGGTGATATGGTGTAAAATTCACAAGTGACCCGAAGACAAGCAGGATGAGACCCCTAGAAAAATGCGGAGCGGCAGAAGAAGTAGCAGCGCGTGGTAGTTGCAGCGCCCACAGCACTGCATCGTGTAGCAACGCAAGTGTCCGTCCGCTTTGCGACGCAAGGGATGAGAAGGACTGTCGTTTCTGCTGTGGCTCCTCCGCATACTTAAAACTCTGTTGGAGCTTGCGCAGCAGTGAAGACACAAGGACAGCAGCCGCAGTTTGAACTCGCTCCTCACGATCCCAAAGCAGCGGGGTAAGCAGTGGGTGCATCGCATGCGGATCCCTTGCATCAACCTCCGGAAACAGTGTGGGGAGGTAGCGCATTGCGTTGAACGACATGCCTTTAAACCGTATCAATACGGCAGTCAAAAGGTAGAGAGCCATCATGCGTACCTCCACCAGAGGGTCCGCAGAAAGTTCTTTTTTACACACAACGCCATCAATAGTACATCCACGTGGTGACAACCCGCAGGTAGAAAGACGCACCACAACGTCCACTGTGAGGCGAAAAATATCCTCTGCCATCTGCATGTCCTTGTCATGGCTCTCACCATCCGTGGCAGCACCAACGTCACTACTACCAGCATTATTGGTGGTAGTAGTAGTAGTGGCGGTAGTGATGGTCTTGATGATGTTGCCGTTGATGGTGGTAGTGGGACGGTGAAGTCGTCCCTGCAACGGTGTGCACCTGCCACTACCCGCTCTCAAAAATGAGTCTCCAGCCGCTACGACATCCAGCCGTGAAGTAGCGAGGCAATACCAGCACATCAGCTTTAACGCCACCACAAGAGACTCTAAAGTCGGCAGATCCCTGAGAGCCTCGGCAGTTGCGGCAGTTGCGGCAGCAGTAGCACGGCCACTCTTGTGTGGATAGAGCAGGTTGTTCAACCGTGCCGAAGCGGCAAGAAAAAGGGACACTGTTGGGATTGGGGACCCCTCCGGCGACCACTGAGACACATTCGTCGTAACCCCCGCCTCTGCTACTGTTGCTGAAGATGATGACAACGGCAACGAGCACACTGGTTGCAGTATCCTTTTTGCTTCGTCCTCCATTCCAAACATTTTCCCCGCAGCCAACACCAAATCCCCGGCATTCCGGCGCAGGACATCATAGAAGATCCAAGGGAAGTGGTGGAGCGTGCCTTCAGTCCGCTCTAATGACTGGGGGTGCATCCTAACCAATTACCGATAGCGACGCGAGCCCGTCGGTTCCTGCACGTGGGACAAAAACCCTGCAACGCAGACGGCAACCACGATGTGGAACGAACAACAGGGAGGGGAGGGAGAGAGAGAAACGGAAAAAAGAAGAGGATATGTGTGTCAGAGAAATGAATAAATTAAATAACAGCAAAAGAAGAAGAAAAATAAAAATGCAGAAAAATAAAAAGAAGAGTGTCTTCCGCACAGATTGAGAAATCAGCAGAAACAGCACACTAAAGATGATATAAGCGGGTACGAGCCGAAAAAAGGCAATTGATGTCTTGCCGACTGCCTATGAGATCCGAGAGGCCCCTAAGCCTTTCTTGCGCAGCTTCATTGCCCCCCCACCCGTTGTAGACTCAGTCACGTTGTTCGAGCTGACATGTTGTTCAAAAGATTTCCGCGTCGCATCCCACATGACCGGCGGTTGCACCACGGCAGGTGGTACCTCCATGTCTTCCTTTTCCAAATTGATCTCAGTGGTCTCTGATGTTGTTAAAGGTCCCGTTGTTGTCATTGCCATCATGGACGTGGCAACACGTAGCGACCCGACAGGGCCCTTCGCGAGACTGGGCTCCGTCCCTGGGAGCTCTGACTGCCCAGTATTCGGGGCAGCGGTATCGGTAGGGGTGGTGGCAGAAGTCCCCCATGGCAACCCCCACTTTGAACGGGTCGTCTTCGGGTTGGCAGGCTCGGGTGTAGTATAAGCTGCACTAATCGCCACGCCGACGTGCTCTGTCTTCTTCTCCCGCATTAACTCCTCAGCATGGTACGCATTCAGGCGTAAGAGGGCTGAAGACAACAAGTCCAATGCCGTTTGCCGTACCTCAGCGACACTGTCCATTACAACCGGGCCCACACCAGGGACAAGCAGGTCAGCGATGTGCTGTGGTGTTAAGTGTTGAATCGTCGACTGAAATGACCGCAGCGCTCCAGTGCGACTGGGTATAAATGGGTCCTTTAGCATGCGACCAAACCCGTGAACAAGGATCTTTGAGCGCTGCTCCCCTGGTATCCTGTCGGCCATGAGACACAGGGCAATGGTGGCATTGGTGCGGATGGCGCCCTCTGCGTCCTGTTGCAGCTGTCCAATGTACTTGGGCACCTCTTCAAGCATAATCTTATCGCTCAGGCAGGTGGAGAAAGAGACCAGTGCACGTGCACTGTGTTCCCGAATGCCTGGGACCGGGTTGCTGAACCCCAGTACAAAGGCCGGCCATAATTGTTCATTTACAACACTTGCTGGAAGCAGCGGCGCGTACTCAGACGCTCGCTGCAGAAGTCGATACCGAACCATTCTGTCTTGAGAAGCAAACAGGCGCACGATTATGGGTGCAACGTACATGGCGTGGTCCTCTGGCGCAGTGATGCGGGCGGCGATGCTCAGAACAGGATCGATGACTGCAGGAGTCAGACCAAAATTCAGCGAGGCCTGTAGCTTTGGAAGCAGGACACACGTGCATGCCTTCTTAGGGAATGAGCGCGAGACGTTGCTGAGGTGTTCAAAGAAGCGCTCTCGCTCTACTATTTCCTTAAGTGAGAGCTCCTCTAGTGTCTGCATGCACTGCACAAACTGACTTCCAACAATGAACTCACTGTTGTTCAAAAAGCGATTCACATCGTGCCGTACTTTAGCGTTAGCGGCACAAAGCCCGATAAAACCACTCTGCAGAGTTCGTGGAAGAATGCGGCAACCGCGCAGATCGCTCGCTGTACACCTTGCCAGTATATCGTCTCTTGATCGCTCCTTCGGCACACCAAGCACCTCATAGATGAGGCACGCCATACCCCATGAGTCGGTGTTGCTCACGTGCAAGCTTTGCTCGCAGCCTCCTTTTTGTGTCTCGGGCGGTCGTCGGTACTCTGGCAGTAGCGAGGTGCAGCGCTGGTAGATGCCGTGCAACTCGTTAAAAGTGCTCACCAGCTCAAGGCCAAACAACCGCCACTCCCCGCTCGGCAACACGTACACCGAGTCGAAGGAGACATTACCGTGAACCAAATTGTTGTGATGTAGCGCAGTCAGTGCCGTGCCCACCGTCTTTAAACCCAACGCAACGCTCTCGAGAAACGCCTCCTCTTCTTCGACGTCTTCATCGCCTTTAGAGTCACTTCCACCCTCGGCAACCCACGACCCTAACGACTGTTGATGCTTCAACACGCCCCTTAGCGGCTCGCACGGCTCTGTGGCAATATACACGGTGTCCTGGTGCTCGGTGGCTCCATAACATCGCAGGAGACCAGGCAATAACAAGCTCTTTGCACGCTTCACGGAGTGCCGCGCCATTTCCTGCACCAGCGCATCCATCCGTGTTAAACTAGTAGAAAAGATTGTGACTGGTCGACCATCGTCATTGCTCACACCAGGGCACATTGTCCATTTGATGGTTGGGGACGCAGTAGTAACACTAGTGCCATTTTTGCTCTGCGGTCTGTATGGAAATCCTGGCACAGTGTCCAGCAATCCTATTGCTTTCCACAAAAAGGACATGCAAGCGCAGACAACACACTCTTGTTCACTTCTCTTTCCCCACAATCCCCCTCCCTCCCACACACACACACACACACACACACACACTATTTTCACCTTTCAGATGCGCCTTGTGTTACCCCTACCGTCGCCAGCCTAGTTCTATTCGATTTCTTCGCCTATTTGTCTCGTTCCTTTATATATATATATATATATATATACAGTTGGGTATGTATCTATTTTCTTTTTTTTTATTATTAATATCCTCGTGACTCCAAAAAGTATCTTAGAAGTTGCCGTTGCGTTCTTGTACACGTCTGTGCGTGTGTGTTTGTTCACCCCTCCGTATGATAGGCACCTACCACTGAGTTTCCACTTCAAGCAGTTTGCTGCAGACTACTTTCTCGCGTAGTGGTGGTGGTGGTGCCAGACAGCCGTTTTGCGCGTGACCCCGCCTCCGCCACCACTCCCGCTCCCTTGACACTCCTTCCCACTGGCACCTTGAGAGAAGAGAGGGAAGAACAGCAGATGTTAATAATAATAATGACGATGATAACCATCGCGTCTGGCGTTTGTATCCATCAGACGGAAGGGCAGAGCAGAAGGAGTTAAGGTGAGTAAAAGCGAAAACATAGCTGAACCACCAACGTGCAGTCAATACTCCCTTGGAGTCACAAGATACCGACCACGATATGTTGCTACTGCTGTTCTCCAGAGGATTATAACAGGCATGATTTACTACTACTGGGGTTGCATTTGCCCCGCACCAGCATCTTCCGGGCGAACCTTGACGAACGCCTTCAGTTCGCGTGTCCGCCGCAGAAGAGCATTCAGGGCTACATCACCAGCTGACAGCGTTTGCCGCAATCGCTCCAGAATCGACGGGGAAGAGATTGTACTCCCTGCAGCCTCACGCTCCTGTCGCAACCTCTCCTGTTTAGCCTCGTATTTTCGGATAATCCCCTGGTACAAACTTGCAGTGTCCTGCTCCTCCGTCGTCAACCCTGGGAGCGAAGCCGGCCACACGAAACCCTCTCGCATCACAACTTTGACACCGGCAGCATGCGGCAGCTGTGCAGTAACAGAAGACTGCATACTCTCAACAGGCGGCAAAGAACCACCATCAAAAGTCCTTCCGTTACTACTACCACCATCATCATTGATGGAACCCCCGGTGTCAGTGCTCAGAACAGTGTAGGTCCCTGGTGGTGCCACTGCTTCAAGAGCCTCCTCCGACTCCTGCAACGCACGCAACTTCTTATCGGCAGCCTCCCCGGCACACCGCAGTTGCTCTATGCGGGTCAAAAGCCGATCCTGTTCCTCAGAATCAACCCGAAGCGTGTCCTGCTCGCACAAAATACATTCCTTTAAAGCCCGTGCCTCCGATGCGGCCTCCGGATCCTGCTCCAGAATCTCCTCTGGTAGATCGTACACCTCAATGTCATCTTTCTCCAAGGCCTTCACGTTCACATCACCCCTCTGAAATACGCCGGAAGTGACGTGAGCGGAGGTCGACAAGCTGTCTGCTACCTCATGAGCAAGTAGAATCGAGCGGAGACGGTTGATGCACCTCTGCATGTCTGCAGCCTTAGAGACCATGAAAGGCTCCAGCTGTTCTGACACGTCTATGACGTCCGCTTCATCCCTCTCCTTCCCAAGCTGCTTCTTCTGCTTGTCGCAATCGTCATCATTACCATGGTGACGCACATAAATTACACGAGAGCGTTCGTTTTCAACGCGATCCGTGACCGTGGAGAGCCACGTCAGTTCCGCATGTAGCTGTACGTACTGCTTTTGAAGTTGCTCGCGTTCCTTGTCTTCATCTGCAACGCCCCTCCACCCATGCCGTCGGTGCGGCACAGCCGGTTTTGCCCGTCCCTCCCCTGAGCCCATCCCGAGAACGCTCCGCGGAACCACCTCCTGCCCCTCCTTCGTCGTACCTCCAAGAGTCGTGCGTCGCCCTGGTGCAGAGAAAGTCGCTTCGACGAGTTTAATAGAGTCATCAGCAACATCATTGCCGTTCGTGTCAATCTCCACAAACTGTTTAATGTCTGTCACATCGATGCTCCTACAGACACCGCTGTCAGAATGAGGTCCCCATTTCTCATTCCCGTCAACATCGTCGTGATGGGCTGCTAATGTCAAGCCGTTCTTCTCCACGTCACCATCAGCAACCTCAATGCTCTCCTCCAACACTAGCGGTGCAATCGTAAGCGGCTCCTGGCGCACTTTACGTACAGTGGGGCCTCCCTGACACTCATCGCGCGTAAACGCGAAGGGAAAAAGACCCAGACGGCCACCTGCCTCGAAAATAGCCCATGAGGCCACACGGTGCACCACGCGCACTCGGTCACCCAAATCGACTTGCAGGCACATATTCGAAAAAGATGCACTGGGGGGTGGAGTGTAGGGGAAGGCAACGACCCGAAAGGACATTTGCGTCTATGTTGTCTATGTATATCAATGCATACACCTCTACTGCTGGATCGAATGGCGAAGGAAAGACAAAGAGGCGAAAGAAACAGTGAGAAACGCGTCGACTCTCGGAACAGTGAATGATGAATGTCTATCCATGTTGTTGTTGTTGTTTTTTTTTTCTCGATTCTGCCCGCAATTATTTCATTTCGGCCAACGGAGACCTAACTGCCTTCTAGGTGGTATAAGCTGCATGTGTACTTGCGTGAAGGGCGTCTATCCCCTCCACCTCTCCTCTTATTCTCTTCCTTAGATACTCTTACGTATCACACTTTATTGAGTCCTTTGTGTGGCGCACTGACCCGCATGTACAGACCGCCTTTTCTCTGTAATTCTGCCTGTGGCAGTTGACGCAGTACCAATCCCCACGAGACCAGAAGGAGAGAACGTCAGAGCGAATGTCATCCAGTGCGGGAAGGTAACATACCTGACACAGCGCATCCTCATGGCGGTTTACCTTATGGCATGCACAGCGCCAGTGTTGACCGTCGTTTACCGACTGGTGGTGCCAGGGCAGCCCGCAACGCTCACATTTGGTGTGACCATGCAAAATGCGCGCAATCTTTGAAGCAGTACTTTTCCTTTTTTTTGTTACATCACCATCACCACCACCATCTGTAGCTGAAGCTGAAGACGGCGTGCTTCCGCTACGTTCCAGCGCCACAATGTGACGCGACGCCTTGTTAAGATGACTGCAGCCCTCGCAGTACCAGTTGGTGGTCGCTTCAAAGTCCCATGTGCGCAGGATGTCCAGTGCGGATGTCTGCGGCAGCCGGCGCGGAATACGGCAGCGGATGCAAGAAGCAACGGCTGAGTTACACACCTGCCCACAGCCACAAAGCCATGCGTCGCTGCGTGACGAGGCAGTGGCACCATGGAGAGGACTTTGACATGCGTCACACCGTTGCTCGGGGGCAAGGCGGGGAAAGCAGTTGTGAAGTCCAAATGGACGAGAAACGTGGAGTTGGTCAGTCGGACCACCGCCGTACATTTTTTTATTGTTTAGCTTCAGTTGCACCTTGCAACTAGGGCAGCACACATTAAAGTCAAATCGTTCCTTCTGACAGTTCCTGCAGAGTGACAGCTGGATCGCATTGGACTCACTGCATCTGGTGCAGCGCCAGCGCGAGATGCGGTTCCTCGTCACAATCACCGAACCGATTGGCGCACGTTGAATCTCGTCCGGGACACGCTCATGGTGTACAAAACGCAGTTCGACCTGCTCATCTCGGCGCAAATCGCAGCAGCGACACACTATATCGCGCTCAAAGTTAAATTCGCAGCATCGGCTGCAAAACCATGTGGTTGGAGTCTCGCGCCAGCGGGAGACCGTCGTTGCCGTGTCGTGCCGCAGGGAGTGACATACATCACATATGGATCGCGAGCGATACGGCATGCAACGAAGGCACGATCCGCACACCCAGCCACCCGCCTCAATCGCACGTACCCCCTCCTCCGTCTTCTCCACCTGACGAACCTCACGACACTGCTCTTCTGTAAGTGGCTGTGGCTGCGGGAGCTTCCCGCTGCTCGTTGTGCCTTTTCCACCAGGACCTTCGAGGCCAGTCAAAAGGGCTGCCTGCTCTTCGTGCGCACGACGTATGTCATGTCCACCGCCGAGGGCACGAGTGTTGAACTCGATCTCGTCGATGGGCCATGGCGGAAGGTCATTTCCACGTATGTCTGCCTTAACTCCACTCAGCATTCCCGCATTTGGTGAAACAAGACGCAAATCACCCTCCGCTTTAAGGTACTTGAGAGGCGCCCTCTCACGCGTCATGAACTTCCGACCCAACTGCGCGAGAGACATGCTGGAAACAAGGATGAGTGTCCATCGTCGCATGAACTACGTTTCCTTTTTCAAAACTCAGAGTGAATCCGAGCGATCAAAAGAAGAGAACAAATTGGAGAAAGGGAGTGAGTGTGTGTGCGTAATGGAAACAAGACAGAATTGATGCAAAGTCGTGAAAAAGTTTAACTGTTTGTCGTGCGGCTCTCCCCCGCCATGCACGGAGACCTCATAAGTCCCCATCCCCCTTTTCTCTCTTCGCTTTTCGCGCCATCCACCCCACATCGCCGCCCTCAGCAAAGAGTGGGGGAAACAAACCGCCTCATTGGCGCACTCAAAAGTGCAGAAGAATGTGACATTTTTTTTCCCATTGCAAAAGGCAGCGCAGGTGGGGGTGGGGGTGGCGGGACCTCGTCCTCCCCCTCTTCGTCATAACTATCATCGTCATCGTCGCTATCACCATCGCCGGTGTCTCAATCATCATCGTCAGGTGGGGGTGGGGGTGGCGGGACCTCGTCCTCCTCCTCTTCGTCATAACTATCATCGTCATCGTCGCTATCACCATCGCCGGTGTCTCTATCGTCATCGTCAGGTGGGGGTGGGGGTGGCGGGACCTCGTCCTCCTCGGCGTCTGTCGCCTCCGTCACTCCTGCCGCCTCCGCTGCCTCCTCGGTCAATCCGTTGGACGGCGTCCCACACGTCCCCCTGCTTGGGAGCTCAATTCCCTGCATTGCGAGCCGAAGCATACTCTCTCTGTGTTCCCTTAGGGCCTTTAGTTTGGCCTCCTTGAAGGCGGCCTTGTGCTCATCCTGAAGTGACTTGCTGTGGATGGCGGTTTCTGGTAGAATGCGGAGATGCGGCGCAAGAATGTCGATCTCCACCTCATCATGGCTGCACATCAAAAGCCGCTCACGAGTGAAATAAATGGCACGCTGATTCTTCGCCGCATTCATCACACTTGATAGGCGCTCCGGAAACAGCTGCTGTAGGGTAGCGTCAGGGTAAACATCGCCCCACGTCAACACATACCGCCCCCCCGGGTGTTTTGCTTTCCCTTCATTCTTCAGTCGTGTGATCTCGCGAAGAAGAACATCGACGTCCCCGTTGGTATCGACGACGATCTCCACCATCCGCCGTTAACTCACAGGCCCTCCCGTAGCTTCCAACACAACCGCTAGTGAAAACACAACGCAGTAGTAGAATCCTACGAAAAGGAAGTGGCAGCAGCAACAAGAAGAAGAAGAACACAAGATGCTGGGAAAAAAACAAACGTGAAAAAAGTGGATATCTTTACATTTCCTCTCTCTATTTGAACTAGAGGGAAGAAAACTGTTTGTGCGATCCCAACGCTGCATTCAGCATCCCAAGGATTGAAATCAAAACGCCACACAGAGTCTGAGAGAACTCCCAATTCCCCATAAGCATCAGTACTGACGACAGGATGGGGAAGGGTAAGGGTGGGAGCGCTGAAGCTGGACGCATTCAGCCCACCTCCCGCGCAGGGCGGTAAGGGGTACGTTGAATGGGCCTTTGGAACTCACGCTCTTGCGGGAGGCCACACGGCGAGAAGGACTGTCGAGATATGACGCCGACCCACCACGTCTGGGCAACTTCGCAACTCCGGATCATTCGCGTCACAAGCCCTCGAAAGAAAAAAAGGGGGGGAGGAGAATAGAACTGAAGGCTGGTCTGCAGCATCAACATTGAGTTGCTTTTGCGGTCATATCGCTGGTAAGGTGAGTTGCGTCGTCCACCCATCGACACCTCACTCCCCTCCTTTTAGTGCTATTATTGTGTTGTTGTTGTTTCTGGCTGTTTTGCACCATTTAATCTCTTTCTCCGTCTGCATCACCCAATCAACTTTTCTTTTTGTATTTTTTTTTTGTTTGCTTAGTTGTTCCATTCGCTTCTCTGCATCACCACCGCCGCTCAGGCGTGAGAGCGAGGGCGGCGGGGGGGTCGGCGCAAACAAACAAATGAAACGGTGGCAAGTGAATGAATGAATGAATGAATGAACGAACACGCGAGCAAACTGAGCCACCAGAGGTATCTCTCATTCGCACTCAACAACAACAGCAGCCGAAGCCACAAGTGTAAAAAGAGTACCGCACTCCTCCTCAAATAAACCTACACGCAAGAGTACCTGCAAGAGCCAGCGGCTCAAATTAATCCACAGACCTTTAGACGCTCCACCGCCTCCTGAATTCTTCCCGATCGAAGGAGCTCCTGCGCCTGTTTTTTAACGTGTTTTTCATGACATCGTTTCTGTCGCAACTTGGCGTGCGTCTCATGCGCAACGGTGCACACCTCGCGCAAGCCGTACGTCTCACTGCACCACTTGCAGACATGCCTCCCGCTCTCCATGAAAGGGTGGCGACGACGACCACCACCTCTACCACTACTGCTATCATTACCCATACCAACGGCCGCGTTTCTTGTTCTTGGTGCGGGCCCCACGATGGTGCTTTCTCGTGCAGGACTAAGCGGGATCATCGGCTCCCCCGGTTTCGGGGAGTATATGCGGCGGCCGAGTTGCAGTGAGCTGGTTGAGTAGAGAGACTGCATCGATGGGGGGTTCAACCCCACTCTGCAGCTGCTCCCTCTATAAATCATATCGTCCTCGCCCAACTCCCCCATTTTTGCCGCCCAGTTTTCAGGCGATGGAGAGGAGGAAGTGAAGGGGGAAAATGGCGACATCAGCGTCTTGTGATTTTCAGGCAGACTATTCCCTTGCGGCGCATTCTGCGCAGCAGGTGACGTAAAATCATTGATGCGGCGCGAACCTAGAGTGAGCATTGTGTCTCTAGCGTTCCAGTAACCGTATGCGTCATCCCCTGGTTCCTGCAAGTCAATGAGACGAGACGGCTCCACATGCCGCTCCAGGTGCCCGACTTCAGTGAAGAGCAATCGTTGCGAAACACTCTCGCCACTTCTCGGCATCCCACCCACCCCAACAACGCAGCCGTCCTTCAAACCCGAATGCGTACGGGGCACTTCCAATGCGGACACCGACATGCCGGTAAAAAACAATGAACAGGGAGAAGCGGAATCATGTGCGCCTCTCCTCGGCCGGTTCGACCCGTGCATGTTTGCACCACCCCCCCCTTCTCTTTCGCTGGAAGCAGCGCATATCGGGGACATCGCCAGAACCTCCTCTGATGCCGCAGGGGGCAAAAGACCACCCCGCCTCCGCTGGCTCTCCCGTGTTGTTTGCTGTAGCGACGACGCAGACCCCCCACATCCCTCAGCGCCCACAGGAGTCGAAAGATACATAGAGCGTGGCAGGAGTGTGA
Organism: Trypanosoma platydactyli; assembly: GCA_030849675.1. Lineage (NCBI taxonomy): Eukaryota > Euglenozoa > Kinetoplastea > Trypanosomatida > Trypanosomatidae > Trypanosoma > Trypanosoma platydactyli. Next base: position 2,788 of record JASANU010000709.1, on the reverse strand, counting down.
TTTGGGAGGCTGCTCCCGATGCAGAAGACGCGCAGCGGTGATCACCTTCCATGTTTTGGTGCGTCAACACCGTGTTGGCTTCATCAGCCGCCATGAGAGGATGTGACCCCGTCAGTGGCTCCACCAAAGTATCTTTCAAGGAGAATTCGTCGGCGCCATCTACAATTTTGCAAAATCTGTACATCAACTGTTTGTACTCTTGCCCCTGCAGGGAAACAATTTCCTGCCATATATCCTCCTCTGATTTCTTGATTAAATCCCTACAAGATTCCTCCGCATGCACTAAATTTCCCTCCCTTTCTGGGAGCCGCTGACGTTCTTCTATGTCTCTATTCAATGCCCATTCATTTTTGTTTGCGTCACCGAATGTAGACTCATCAGCAGAGTATGGAGTCGGATCCGGCGGCAGAAGCGCGTGTAGCCGCAGAAAACGAGCGCTTTTATTTGTCCGATTCGCATCGACACTGCCTTCCTGAGATCTCCTGTAGACATCACTGGAGGCCATCACTGCACTATCACCCCTCAAGTCGCTGTCATGAACAGCAGAAGCGGGGGGAGCTGAATTTCTGCTACCAGCACCGTCTTCAGACGAAAGCGACCGACAAGAAAACAACGTGGGTGATTGGGGAAGATGCGCAGACATGTCCTTTTTCAAAGCAAGAAATGTGTCACGCCCAAACGACCAGGGAAGTGAACTCGCGTTTGTTGCCCCTACAATGTTTCCACTGCTCGTAGAACTCGAGCATTTATTCCCCACCCCCACCACTGATGCCGGGGGGGCAGAGGGAACCATATTTTCTCCCTCGCTTGCGGCAGCACCCCTTGGATGGCAACGATTGTGGAATTCACTACTATCGAAGACCACGACCGCATCGACTTCTCTTGCCGACCCTTCCACCTTCCTTGGATTTATTCGACATGCATCAGCACGTGGTGCTGCATCTAATTGCGGCAAAGGCGGTGCCACTTCTTCGAGGTGCAGGGAGGGAATAGAGAGCATATCATCCCCTGATGACAGAATGTCTCTGGTATCTCCGAGCCCGGTTTGCATCGGGGGTGCAAAACCGGTAGAATAGTACGCGGAAAAGCAACGATGAATATCCAACTGAGAGCGAGTGCTGCTTCGTCTCCTCCCGCATCTAACACCACCACCCCTTCTACTCTTGACATCCCTTTTGCTACCATGTGAAGGACATACATCCTTATTTACATCACCCTTGATGCACGTGCCTCCCATCGTATCTCAACAGCTCCACGCATCCAGATATGCAGCAACGCATCTGCACACGAGGCCAAGAGAAACAAACAAACAAAGAAAAAAAGAAGAAATAGAGAAAAGCTGAAAGTTCACTTGATTCCCCCCTTCTACTTTTTCTTTCAGACACAGTCGCTTCGGCCGCATAAGAGAATGCGGGGAGGAGGAGGGGAACAAATAACCTCACAAGAGTAACGAGCTTGCCAGCAGTTTATCTTCATGCAGAGCAGTACCGAAAGAGAAAGGGAAAATGTTTGTGTGTACACGACAGAAAAGGAAAACCCACCATCCATCACGCTCCCTCGCCCCGTTCTCACACCATCAACCAGCACTACGGCTGCTGCTGATGTCGTTGATCCTCGTGGTTGTAGTCGCGTGAACGCGGCGGCATGTACATCCACCTTGCGATGCGATCGGCAAGTACAGAGGTGGCAGTGATCGACGCCTTTCGCTGCTGTCTAAGGGCGATGCTCTCACCCACAGGTGCCATGTCAAGATGCACAATGAGCTGCGTGAGCAACTCATCCGCCTTAACTGCATGTTGGTGGATCCTCTCGCGCAGGTTGTCCTCCTCATCCTCCATCGCCACCATCATCTGCCTCTCCTTTGCTTTCGCCACATCGTCACACCCTCCATCAATGTTTCTGGTGATGTTGTTGCTTCCAATACTACTTGTATCCGTGGCATCCGCGGCATGAAGTGAAACGCAGATTTGTAAACGTTTACCAAGACTTTCCAGTTCATCTAGCGCGTGCAGGAGCGGGGCCATGTGCGTCCGCTCTACGCGCCGCTGAAACACGCGGAAGGCGCTCTCTGTGGCGTCGGCAAAGCTGATGTCGTCATCCTCCCCCCCATCCGTAGGGGCTGATGACGGCCCGCAAAAATGTGAACTAGGGTGCATCCCACTCGATCCAAGGGCCACTCCAACCTTCTCGCCATCGCCAGAGCCACTTCTCCCACCGCGAGCAGCGCTCGGGAACCGTGCCCAAGCCGGCCATGGAATACAGGCCGTCTTCAAAGGTAGTTGAATAGAGTAAAACTTACTAAACCACCCCAGGTGTCTTGACCATACACACCCTAGGAGAAAAGTGCAGCCTAACACTGTGACAGCGTACATGTTTACCACTTTTCGTAACCCCGCACGACACAACAACCGCGTCACACGCTTTTTCACCCGTGAACACGCGAGCAGAAGTAGTCTAACTTGCCTCAGAGATCGAGAATGTGCTGCCCATGGGAAGACAGACGCCTGGTGCGGCGGTGGCGGTGGCGGCATGGCAGAAGTCTGTGCCTCAGATGTGAAGAAACTGCAGAAGTTCCACATGAGACCGTACCACGAGGTGCCTTGCTCTTATACGACTAGCAAATTCCTTTCCTCCTTCCTGTCACACGTTTAAACGCTTCAATTTTTTTTTTTAATTCCTCTTCTAAATGCAAGAAGGTGAAAAATTTTTTACGGGAATATTATACCCCCCACCTCCCTGCGTCATCCCCAGAGAGAGAGAGAGAGAAGCAGTAGCAGGTGGGGAGAGC
>JASANU010000708.1:0-29333 GCA_030849675.1 Trypanosoma platydactyli | reverse complement strand
CAAAACGGTAGTGGTGAAGAAAAGAAAAAGAGAGGTATGTGTCATGCCACACCACGTGCACACAAATTTTTTAAAAAGGGCAAACCATCGTTCGTGTTTCTGCAGCAAGCACATCACGTTTTCCGTGTCGTGACTTCAAGATGGTGAGCATATGTCATACACTTTTGTCTGTGCGAAAAGTTGTTGTCACATCAACAAATAGACATTCGAAAGAAGAAATCAAAAAGGTGTGGGAAGAAAACCACCGGACTCAAACTCTACAAAACAAGCTTTTGTACTAGAGGAGAGATGTAAACAGGGAATGGGATGATGCTTTCTGAATCCTTACATACTGAATCAAGCAGCAGCATAGGAGAGAAAAATGGAAGGTAAGCAGGTGTGTATAGTGGGGGTTTTTCAGAAAACTTACTGTTGACGAAAAGTCTTTAAGATAAGATAGAATGGAGATAGAGTATTTACAGATATAGTCAGGTGATACCATTCCTCTCGAAGGCTCTCAAAAAAAAAAAAAGGCCCAACTGCTTCAAGTTCCTGCTTTCTTTGACCCTAATGCACCTCATGCCGTGGGTGAATCTCCGTCAGAGCCAACGCGTAGCGATCCATGAGGTGCTCAGAAAACATATGAGGTGATATGAAGAGATGATGAATGACAATGTTTCCACGTGGGACCTGAACAATACGATTGGTGGAAAGCTGCCATGGCGTGGTAAGCATGAACACACGTCCTGGGTGGTGCATTTCCTCTGTCAGGTCTTCCGTGTCGTGCCACCCTTTGGATGTGTGAGCGGGTGAAAACGAAATCGGCATGAAACGAAGTTTTAAAGAATCAGCGATGGAATACCTTCCAGTGGAAGGGCCATTTCCATCAGTATCACTTTTTGTGGTATTTCCGGTCATATTTCTAGAAGTAGCGCCGTCATTCGACTCGTTTCGTGCCACTTCCGAAGCCAACCGGTCTAGTGAGTTCAACTGCAGGCGGCAGACCACGTCACAACTGTTCACAATGGTCCAAATTTGTTCCTCAAACGACCGAGATGCAGGCATTGTCAACACGGGCATTGGGGCAAACGCAATGACGCGCAGCCGCCTCGTTCCTTCCTCACCGAAGACCCTTTCGCGTAAAGCACGTACGCCAAAGAGGAGTGCAACACCACCACCAAGGCTGTGACCCGTGACAAGGATGTTGTATTCCGGGTACTGCCGAAGCAACTCGCACACAACACAAATCCCTCGGTCGGCAGTTTTTTTTCGTTTACTACCAGTACCGCTTTTTTCTTCCTCTTCTACGCCTATGTTGTTCTTTTTGTTGCTTCCGTCCGAAGAGGAAAGCGGATCGATTTCTGTTTCGCGGTTGTCAAAGATAGCGGAGACAATTTGTGCTGCGCCCTCGTGCGCGTAACCGCCACAGAACGGGATACCATACGCAGAAACGTCAGTATAAACATCTCCATTGCTTAGCGTTCCACGAAACGCCCATACAATACGTTTTGCCTCATGTTGAGTGAAGATGCAATAGCTTGGCTCAAGACTATTTTGCGACCACCTTGACTCTTTTAGGAGCGACTCAGGAATGTTTAGAATTGCTGTCACTGCTCTGTCGTTTGCCGCCTTCTCGGGTGAGAGGAAGTCGCTTCGTAGACCACGTGAAAGGACACTCCACATGACCGAACTCATACATCCACTCTGATATGCCAATCCGTATACAGCTGTTGAGAAGCGCATCATGTCACGGATAAGCTGCAATGTCGGCCCCTTGTTTCCCTCCAACTGCAAGAAGTCCGCATCGTCAAGTGCATCGCAACACAACTTGTAAAGCTCATCATGGCCCTTCGAAATAGACATAATTCTGTACGGGTTCAAAATGCGCCGCCCAATGGATGGATGGCGGTTCAAAAATCGTTGCACGAGTGCAAAAGAATCACGCAGAATAACCACGACAATGGGATCTTTAAAGAAGAATGACGCGATGTAGCGCACAGAGGCAGGTATGTCAGCCTGAGTGTCCCAAAGCTTCGCCTCATCCGGACATGCTTCTTCATTTTTAGTTTTCCGCTCTGGTGACATTTTCACCTCGTAGGTAGAGGGGTCTAACGCACTCAAACAAGCTGAGTGTAGTGAGAGGTTGCATATAGTGCAGCAGTACCCATCCGATCCGAATCCTAAGCAAAAACTGAGCGACGGCCCCAGCAATAAGTTTTTTTTAATGCTATTCACATTTGAGTGTTCTGTGGAATTAGAGCCCTCCACAGAACGCCTAAACAGACATTGACCGCAAGTGGTCGGGTAATAGAACTTTTTGGCCATCATTTGGTGGCAATGTCGGTGCCCACAAGTCACGTTTGAACCCCTAGTGCCTTGGGTGAAGGAAGAAACTGTTTTCCAAATGGAGAAGTGCGTTTTTCCCTCAGTCTTTGCACTATTGCCATCTCTTGACTCGCAATTTATCTCTACTCTTGGGCTCCTCTTTTTCCTATGGTCATGACCCCCAAAGAACTGGGATCTCGATTTTGTACAGGGCGTCGTCCTCGCTCTTTTTGTCGGTCTTCTAGTCCCACTGAGTGTATTCATGTCGAGCCCAGTAAAAGTAGTAGTAGTAGTAGTAGTGGTAGTAGAGAGCGAAACGGCAGAGGTGATCATTCTGTTTGGGTATAGATACAGTTCTCGAGAGCCAGGTGTTGATTGCCCCCTTCCCCCGCTTGATGGCGTAGAACACTGCCACATTTCTCTTTCTCTACTGTCTCACCGTAAAACACCTTGCTCAGCAAACACGCGTGTATGTATAAAGAGAAAATAGGAATGGGACTGAGAGTGAGAGTGAGAGTGCATATCTGCATGAGTTTGTCTGTGTGTGTGCGAACGATTGAATAAACAGAAAGTGATGAAAGCTTCCCCCAAGGAGAAATAAGGCAATGACACACCCTCTACCTGCCCACCCGAACTTCCTCCTTACTCTCCCACAAACAGCATGCTGAAAAATGTACCACGTTCAGACAGTGCACAGAGAAACGAAAAAAACAGCAGAACACCGAGAACCGGAAAGGGGACCTCATACCAGAAGTACTTCTTCCAAATTGATCCCTCCTCCTCTACCACTTTATCGTTTGTCGTGGCGCTCTGTACACGCTTAGACGAAATTGCGGCGATAGTATTTGTACCGGAGCCACCAGTTTTACGAACAGCATCCGGTGAAGATTCTAAACTGGTGAAAGGGGATTGCAAACTAGTGCTCCTAGCAGTGACTCCATGGGGTGGGCTTCGCGGCAGAGCTTGTGGTGGTGAGCGGCGGGTCACATCCGTGTGATTAGTGGTAGGTCGCGTCCTGGGGATTTCCGGCAATGCCTTGGCGGAGGAGACGCTGGACCGCTTAAGCGTCAGTGCGGGCAAATCATGCAGCCTACTCAGAGCTTCTCGGCCCATCCGCATTACTAAACTATCTGGAACAGTTTTCTCCCCATACACGCAACGCAGCTTTCGACGAGCCGCGTTTTCTTCCCTGGGCTTCACTTGACCCCGCACCTTCCAGAAAGCTGCAGCCTCAGCAACGTACATGTTGCCGCCGCAGTCCTTCTCTTTATTCTCCCGCCTGGGGGACTTGATGAACGTCGCCGCCTGTTCCTTTGGCACAAGCGCTATGTCCACAATCATATCGTCTTTGGTGTTCGCATCCGGCATGGAGGCCACAGCAGTGCTCCGTAGCAGCTGCACGTCGAGGAGGAATCTTACCGTGACGCGCTCTGCAGGGAAAATAAAACCTGTTGGCGGATGCACACCGTAACGATTGCGCACGGTACTGAGAACCTTGAAGGCGATGATATTCTCCGCACGGTTCTCGGTACGCCGTAGTAGATTCTCGACCTGAACAATGTTCTCGATGGTGACATCAGTAAGCGGAAAGGGAAAGTACAGGCACTCCTGCGAGAATTGTACCAGGCTCCCAACGCTGCTCATTTTCGGCACCAGAGAAATGAATCTCTTCAGAGGTTAGAAAATAACGACACGGTACGAGTTTCCTCTCTTTTTTCTTCCTCTGGAATCCAAGCACGGCAATGAGCAATTCATCCAAAATGGGGTGGTAAGAAGAGAGAAGTACACAAGGTTGAGTAGTGGGGATAAATAGACAGCAGATGAACAGATGCAGTGAAGCAGCAGCAAGTAGGAAATGAAACGAGAAAGAAGTAAAAAACAAGACATTTTGGTAGTCGACGCCATCGGACTGGCGATGAGAGGGAAAAAAAGAGGACTGCCTGGCTTTCGAGGATGACCACTGTAGTGGTGGTGGTGGTGGTGGTGATGATGCCGACAGGAATTAATAATGGGGATAAAGCTAGAAGCGGCGGAACAAACAATAACAAGCGAGAATAGTAGCTACCTTTATACCCCCTTAGAACAAGAAGAAAGAACCGAAAAAGGAAAAGACATATTTCAACGTATGATTCAAATGAAATTCAGTTCCTCAAAAGTTCAGTACACGGCACAATAAGCTATCATGACTTGTTCTCTCTATCTTGCAATTACTGACGAAAAGGAAAGAGTTGAAAGCTCCTTTAGATCGTCTCCCGCGGCGAGGCGGTTGGGGGGTACGGCGGGTTTTTTTTTTTTTCATAAAACGTACGCTTTACGAGAAGGCTTTAGGATGGAAAAGAAAAGAGGAAGATTTATAAATATATAGTCAGTTGATACTATTCCTCGCGCAGGCTCTCGAAAAAAAAAAAAAAGAATTTTGGTTTTTTGTTTTTTTGGTCTTAAAAAAGGCGCCTGGCGCATCCTGCACCCGCCAGAGACTCTCGTGTGCAAAAAGCTAAGGAATCAAACCGCATCGGCCACGCACATGTATGCGCGGCTGCACAGCAAACACCTGCGCCATCGCTCGCTCCGTCTCTAAACACTATATTCACAAATAAGTATATATATATATATATATATATATATACATACGAATAGAGAAGTGGCTCTCACGTCCGAAAAAGGAAAAAGAAAAAAAAAACAACGACAAGAAAACCGATGAGTAGCCATCGAAAAGGACAAACTCCTCCCTTCTCTCGAACGAAATGATCAAAATTGAAATCAAAATTGAAATCAAAGGGGTGATGTTTTTTTTTTCTTGTATTGGCTGCACGCCAGCTGGAAAACAACGATCAGAAGAAACAAAAGCAAAAAAAAAAAAGTTCTTCTCGTTTGCATCAGAAGATCGCACGATCTGCGTCAAGTGTGGAGGGGGTAAAAAAAGAAAAAAGATTGATTTGTGTTGGCGTGTGAAGCGGTTTTCGGGGGTCTGACCCGTTTTTTCTCTTGTTTGTTTGTTTGTTTGTTTGTTTCCCCACGCCTGCAGTGAAAAAGGTGTCGGGCATGACGAACCGCAGAGGCAACAGGTGTAAAGAACAGACCACCAGTAGGAGATTTTATCCTTGACTTCGCAGAGCGTCCTCTGTGCTCTCTTTCAGTCCCCCTTCACCTCCCCGCCATGCCCGTTCCCACATGCACACGCAAAAATTTTTTCTGCATACTCTCACCACGCAGTGTCGTCAAATATATATATATATATGTATATGTATAGGCTATCCCCACTTTCTGGTCTTATCGTCCGATAGAAGCAAGTGAAAAAAGGCTCCGTCTACACCCGGTATGTGGTGTACATGGAAAAATAAAAAGGGCAACCAAAAAATTATTTCACTAATTCCTTCAGCGAACCTCAATCCGTTATGCTCTGCGTGAAACTTTACTGGTGAATAAGAGAGGGACGCGGGCAGGCGGCGCCTCAACCCACTGCGCGAGGTGGTCGGGGGTTTGGCCGGTGGTGGCCCCCCCGCGAACACCTCCGAGTGGCGCCGCCTTCAGTGCTGCGGATAAAAGAGGGGGGATGCATTTTTTGTTGTTGCTGTTGTTGTTGATAAATCAGGGCGGCATGATCACTCGGCGACGCCAGTGGGGGATCGATCCCATTCCACTGCCGCGAGTCCTCAAAGTGAAGGAAAACAAAACCGCAACACGCAAAAAAAAAAAAAAAATGGGGGGAGAAGAAAAAAAAAAAGAAGGCGAACGGAAAAAAAGACGGGTGGTAACACAATCATGCGTTTCTGTGCCGCCGCCTCCCCCGCTGCATATGCCCGACATACTGCAGTGCGTACTACGCCGCTGCCGGATGCATTTGTCTCTGGTCGTGATGCATGAAGCCCGTAAGAATAATTTTTAAAAAAGGAAAAAAGAAAAAAGAAACAACAACACACACACGCACGAAGTGAACAGAAAGCGAATAGTCGTCGCCTTCTCCTTTTCTCCTCCTTTTGGAGAGACGGAAAAAAACTGCTCGTACGTTCCTCCGACTGTATTTACCAACGCGTAAATTACGAACAAAATACCCCCCCCCCTCCTCCAAGAATCCGTAAGGATGCCTCGTTGTCTACAATCGTCAACACGGGGAAAGAAAAAAAAAAAGAAGTGGTAAAAGGACCCTCAGTCAGCCCCCCCCCGTGCGCAGCAGCGAGGAGTGAGTTGGGTGGATCTTCACAACATGCGCTATGCAACAAGCTGAGTGAAAAGGGTGAAAAAAGGAGTCTGATGTCGGTCCTCCCGATTCGAGGGAAAGGAGAAAGCAAAGAAGAAGCGGAAGAGAGAATGAGATAAAAATGGTACAAACCTTATTTTCATCCACAGCATTTTGATTTATTGCATCTGACTCTTCATTTTTTTAAAAAAAAAACCACCGCCATGAGGAGTTTGTGCACCGCTGCCATCCTCCTCCCCCCCCCCAACAGAGAGGGAAAGGGACACAGAGGGTCTTTCTCCCTCTCATACGCGTATATGGTCATTCACACCGTTATTCATGGGAGTCACCAACAACACCTGCAAAGAGATCATCGCACAGGTGAACAAACACACCCTGCCACTTCACTTTACGTTCTCCTCTACCACACCCGTTGTGGGTCGTACCTGCTCATTGTGAAGTGTGTGTACACCTTGGAAATAACGCTTCCAATGACACACACGAGATGACAGCTGTACTTTTCTTCCACGTCATGCCCTCTAACCACGGGTGGCGCAGAAGCGCGGTTGCTGTCAGTTCCATTACAGGAAGGCTTTCTATCGTGGACGCGAGGTCCTTCTGCAGCGTCTTGTTATCCCTCTCCTCATCATAACCAGCTTCATCGACCCTTTGATGTTGTTGCTGCTGCTTTTGTCGCCGTCCAGAAATCGACCCTCTCGGATGACATTCTAGTGGCAGTAATAGTGGCTGTGGTGATGCCGACCCGACATTCTTAAAATCCATTGAAGATTTCCGCGACATGATGATGTGTGGCTTCCACGTGGTATGATTCACGACATCGGAAATTCCGAGGGCATCCTCGTCGCAGGAATTCATTGCGAGTGTGCCATCGTCATCCGCGTCCCCATTGCGCTGCCCCGAACACATTTGGGCGCACGACGGCAGTGAATCATCATCCCCCAATTGGGCCATCAAGCCGCAACAGTCCTTCTGTAGAGCAGGCAACAGGACGGCAACAAAGTCCTGAAACGCAGAAGAAAACTTTGTGGTGCTCGATGAGAATAACGACGATAAAGAACAGGAAGAAGTGGAAGACTGATTGTCGTAACTACAAACTTCATGAGAGGTGCACTCTTCCTCCTTGTCGATAACAGCGGAAGTCTGGGGGAGGCGAGGGGGATGTGTGCGGAAGCTTGCGATGGTGAAGATAGTAGGAACAAAAGGCAATTTCCCGAGTGCCAGCTGCAGCAGTGTGATGCCAAGGCTCCAGAAGTCACTTTCTTTGCCGTAGACAGAGTCAGCATCCACTCGCGCAGGTGACATGTACGCTAAAGTCCCAACATATGTCCCACACTGATCAAACCCCATACTCTGAAGCCGGCTAGAGCTCAGGCCAAAGTCGGTAAGTTTCACCGAACCTGTACCACGATTAAGAAGAATGTTGTGCGGCTTCAGGTCACGGTGCAGCTGTCGTACCGTGTCGTGCAAATATCGAAGGCCATGCAGGACCTGAAACGTGATCGCACAGCATTCCTCCTCAGTGAATCCTCGGCCAGATCGTGCATTTAATGCATCCATGAGACTTCCGCTATCCATCAGCTCCATCACAATGAATGCGCGAGCACTATCGAAAAACACGTCATAGCAGCGTACTACTGCACGAGCATCATTATCTTCATCCTTATCCTCCTCTTCCTCTTGATCCCCGATAATATTGGAAACACATTGCCGATACATAGCCTTTGGCTTTTCCATCGTGTGTTGTTTGCCACTGCCCTCGTCACCAAGTCCAATGATGCGTCTCAGTACTGAAATCTCCTTCTCCACATGCTTCCTAGATTCTTCAGTGATGTAAATACACTTGACGGCCACAAGTTCCCCCGTGTCTAATCGAGGAATTGCGAACAACTCCCCACTCGACCCATGACCAATACGCGTCATGTTTTCCAGTGAGTGTACAGACACAATGCGCAACGAAGAGGGGTTCAGAGGTTGTGACTTTGGTGTGGTGAAGGAAAAACGCAACGAAGGGAGCAGAGGTGAAAACAGCAAACTACTTGTGCTGTCACGCAGGCTCGTTGACGCAGTGTTTAACTGTGCATACTCCGGATCCACCCTGATCATGCGTCTGTGAACACCCTCCATCAATGATGCCCTGTCTTGCATGTGGCTTTCCAGATACAGACAGAGCAAGCTCGGGAACTGCCACCTCCCTTCGTTTAGTAGAATATTTTCGTGGAAGTTACAGTTTTCATTACCTGTTTCCAGAGTAAGTCCCGTGTTACCAATGCAGTGACTACCAGATAGTCGTGATATCAGCTCAGTTGTTATTGGGTTCATTTCGGTACCTAAGGTTCGCTCATACATGGTTGAACACACTGTCCATACAACTTCTCCAAATAGCGCCCAGAGCACCTGCCAGCAAACGGTCTCCTGCTGCACATTCTTGAGCAGCTCAATAAAAGCGATGCGCTCCGCCGAGTGCCTCACTGTGTCTTCTTCATCATTGAAGGAAGATAAACTCTCGCAGTCTGTAAATTTTTTGTGATTGTTTCTTAGTACAGTCGACATAATCATCATCAAAATCATCATCGCAGTATCGCTACTGCTGTCGTCGCACCCACCGACAGCATCCTTAAGGTTTACTGCATCCCTCAGGATAGATGACTCCAGTGCCACAGAGTGGAGGTGAGAGGCATGTTGACGGAGGAGCGTGGCAGCCAGGACAAAGACCTGTTCATTTTCGGTAGGATATTTGTTAAAAAAAGTGCAGAGGGCAGACGTGCTCATCCCTTGTACTTCCATCGGTGGCATCTTGTGGCCAGTGAAACAGGATTCACTTGTGTCCACCTTTTCCCTTGTGTGGCGACCGCGAGACCCGTTGGTGCAGCTGCCATGGATGCTGCAGGTTTCTATCTCGCAAAGGGAATTCATTCCACTGGTCGTTTCGCATCGTCTATCATGATAGCGCTCGTGAAACTTTCGAAGTGCATTTCGTACAAGCAACTCCAGTACCGTCTCTTCACCTTCAATGTCAGTGACGGTACAGCAATCGCTAATCTGACTACGTGTTTGAGTTTGCGAGAGAAGCTGCTCTGCCACATCCACCCCATCATCAGCATATGGGCTACGTCCCTCTAAAAGACCCATTTCATCCAGCAGTGAGTGCACAAGTGTCTTGCAGGTGAGTGAGTGTGTACTTCGTGGGAACGCGTTATTAAAGGCATGAATGATGTCTGGTGCCCATTTCCTGTACACACGGAACGTGAATTGACGAAGAAGCGCGTTCGCAAGCTCCGTTACCTGGTGGTGCGGGGGAAGCAAGAAGAGCTCCTTCACTCTGCTGCAACGCTCAAACTTGTCATTACGCGGCAACGTAGAGCTGTGGGTATTCTGCAGCAGCAGCGACTGGTCCATCTCGTAGCCCCCCTCGGCGGGAGTTGCAGGACAGTTGGCGTCAAAGAGCGCCTCCTCGAGGAAGAGCTGAGGCGCCCTGGTTTTCATCCCCGCCTTTTCTTCTACCCTCCTCGCTGCCGCTGGTGCTGCTGCCGCCGCCGCCCCACTCACCTCCACTTCCATTTCGTGTCTTCTTCCTCGCTGCTGCTTCTGCGTATTTGAAAGGCGTGCCACGCCCAGTGGAACAGCCGGCATAAAACATCAAAAAACAAGAAAACAGGCACAAGAAGGGAAAAAAAAAAAAGAACACGGCGAGAGACGAAATACAAATCTTAGAGCGACAAAGAGAGAAGAAAAAGAAGAGTGAAAACAAAATAAACTTGACACTGCACGCATGCTCCAGTGCAAAGCGTCATACCGTCTCTTTGCCTCTACACGCTTTCCCCTGCCCCCACCCCCTTTCATCTGTCTCCTCCATTCATCGTCACGCGGCACATCGCGCTGCAGGAAAACAGGAGAAGCATAAGTAAAAGAAGGGGGAGGAAATATTAAACGAAAAGAGAGAAAAGAGAGGGGGGGGGGGGGGAGGGGCATCATCATCATCATCATCATCATCATACGTCGTCAAACGTGGCATCTCCTCCTCCACTCCGTCCCCTCCTTATCGCAGCTGCCACTGCTAGAAGAAAGCTGAAGAGGCACAGATGCATACGATGGGGAGGAAGCGGTAAGTTTGGACCCCCCAAAAAAAAATAGGGATGAGATTCCGTTCTCTCATCTTCGCACACCGCTAAACACCCCAAGCCACATTTGCGAATACTGCGCTACATTTAGCATCCACAGACATCTTTACGCGGCTCTTTCTCCCCCTCGCCGCGGTGGTCGTGCCTGGAAGAGTTACGCTCTGCAGCTGCACACCACTGTCAGGATCGGTAGGGTTGAGAATCCCACACAACATCTTCTCATGTATCGTGTGTGCAGTTGACAGGAACGCCTGCTCCACCCTGTCACCGTTCAACACACTGCACTCAACGAAAAGGAGATTGTTCTCATCCGCAAAGTTTTCCGCCTCCTCGTATGATATCTGACGCTCCTCGTCAAGGACTGACTTATTGCCAACGAGGATCATCACCGTGTGCGGTTTCGTGTTCCCACGCGCATCCTGCAGAGCCATGTGCCAATGTGGAGAAATGTGTCGCGCCGTGAGACGTCATAGGCAAGTAGCGCAACTGCAGCACCACGATAATAACCGCGCGTGACGAAACGAAACCGCTCATGCCCCGCAGTGTCTCAAATCTGCAGCTTCACCACCTCATCGCTGATGTCAACGGTCATTGTGCCGAATTCCACACTCATGTCTCCCATGATGATATACTTGAAGATGCCCCTGTGGCTCGTGCCCAGCCGCTTCTGCCGTACGGTTGCGCACGTGAATATCGTGAGGACGATACTGGCAATAGCACCCTGAGGAACAGATCTCCAGCCTTGACAACAGCAACAACAACAAAAAAAGGAAAAACGAGCCACGCAAACAACATAAAAACGCACAGGCCCTCCGTCAAACGAGCGACAGCACACACACAAAAAAAAAGACATTTGAAAAAAAATAAAAATTATAAATACACAGACAAACACATACACGGACAGGCAGATAGAGACGGGGAGAAAGAGAGAGGGAGCGGGTGGGAAACAACAGAACAAAAATAAAACAAAAATGAGAAAAAAAAAAAAGTGTGGAATCATCAAAACTCACATCCTCACCATTGCGTTTTTATCTCTTTTTTTTTTATTATCATTATTATTTTTCTGTTGCATTCTCTCTTTGATTTGCAGGAGTAGAGGCCTGCCTGTACATAGCCCACTCCCCCTCCCCGCCAAACGAATGGTACATAAAGGGAGGGAAAGAAAGACGGCTGAAAAGAAAAAAGAGCAAGGCAAACTGTTAAACAACAGCACGCCCTCAATCTCAGTACCCCGGACGCACCTCCCATCGCACAGCTTCCTGATCGTTCACAAACAGTACTGCACAGCCCCTGAAGAACCTCAGCGGATTGACTTGGCCTTCATATACCACACCAGCGGCGTCAACGGGATGCAGTATCAGTCTTCCCATCTTGACGCAAGGCTCGACACCCTCGTCCACAAGCAACACTTCCACACGAAGTGGCTTCGTGAAATCCATACGAGCAGCTGTGCGCTCGTACTCCTGCTGCAACCGCTTCTGTCGCCTGTAGCGAAGGGTGTGTTCACGTCCCATGAGCACCAGGTCCTCCTCCGCACTTGAGATTGTCAGACGAAGATCCCGGATATTCATTTCCAGTTCATCGAAGCGGTTTTGAAGTTCCTCCTCCTGTTTCTTGAGCTTCGTCAGCTCCCGGCCACGTCGCCTCGCCATGCTCTTTCGAATTTGTGCAAGCTCCTGTTGCATGGGGTCTGCGCGCTCGCTAAACATTTCCTCAGCTCTCTTAAGCTCTACTTTCGTCGATGCAATTAAGTCATTAATGCGCTGCCGGCTGCCACTCGTCGCTTCCCGCCTCAGGTACTCGTTCTCTTTCTCCAGGAGGGCTCGTACTTTGTTTATGTGAGCACTCAGATAGGCAGAGTGTGGGATTTGTATCTTAACACGCTGCACTGCACCAAACAAAATCCACGTCCCTCTGAGTGGCTCAATGATAGTCGCGCAATACTCCTGAAAGACAGATGTCACGAGTGGCCACCCACACGGTTTCCCTTCGACTGCACTGGCATTTTCACCATACAGTCGATCAAAAACCGATGACGCAGGAGTAACCACTGTATCGGCCTGCTCCCTTTGTTGCTGGTCAAGCGATTTCCTGGAAGACAGGAACACGGACTGGTTCTTCTTGGGTACGCAACGACCGGTTTGCTCCGCAAGTACGATTCGGACAAACCCGATGTTGACGAATGACCCTACAACATTTTCACCCCTATTGCGTTCAAACAGATGTACAAGTATAGACTTATCCGGCCAGCGTCGTTGAGCCTCGAGTGTGTCTAGTAGTATTTCCACCTCTTCCAGATTGTCTTGGCAGTGCTGCACCAGAAGCAGCTCGCGGTCCAGGAGCGGAACAAATGGAACGGGATCCGTCGTCATAGTCACCGTTGCGGTGATCTGAACTAGGTTAGGATCGGCTCTGGCAACTAAACGCACAACTCGCTGCCCTCCACTCAGAAATAACGGGTGAGCAGTTGGTTCCACCACCCGCACCCCAAGAAATGAATGAATGAGCACCACAGCTGACCTATTCATGCCACTCGTACGTGTCCCATCACCAGTGTTCAGAATACGGTGAATCTGTGGAAGCGAGAAGTCATGCCGTTCATGGATGACACTTAGTTCCTCAAAGCTTGTGGCAATGAGAACGGTAACGCTCACGACGCCGTCTGGCGCTAGTACTAACCCGCCCCCAAGCAACCGGCCACCGCTCCATAGGATTGGACTCAATGAGTTCGTCAAGGATTCATATGAGTCACGCGTGGCGTTTGGTGCAAAAAGAGTGAACTGCGGTGCGAGCCGCTCGAGAAGCATTTGGATTAGCATCTTTCGTGGAGGGAAGGCCTTACAGAGCTGTACACCACGCACCACGCCAGAGAAGTATCCGTATCGCTCACATGCTTTCATTGTCGCTCTCTTGAGCAACTCACTTTCGCTTGCCACCCTACTTGAAATGGTCGGCGGCATCACAGAGGTTAACGGAGAGTCGTCAACGAAATCAGCTAATGACATACTCTGACTTTCTCCGTTATTCTCCTGAGACGTGGTATCAGCATTGCGACCGTTACAGTTACTTTTTTTCTCAGAGAATGGCACTTGAACTGTTGGTGATGCTGGAACGCCTTCTGTTATGCAGCTCGTGCTGTCTTTCCTTGGATAGGGAGAAGATTGGGCATATGTCTTTAAAGATCGTGGTAGCGCTAACTTCGTTGAGGTACAGGCTTCACCGTGACATTCATTTCCTACATCTCGTGCTGCAAGTGTCAAGCTTCGGCTGTATTCCAGTGCAGGCATCGGTGACAAGCCACGTAGCTGTTGGACGCAGTTGATGATAGAATTCGCACCCTCAATCGCTCGCTTGCAGGAGCGCTCAA
Source organism: Trypanosoma platydactyli (assembly GCA_030849675.1). Lineage (NCBI taxonomy): Eukaryota > Euglenozoa > Kinetoplastea > Trypanosomatida > Trypanosomatidae > Trypanosoma > Trypanosoma platydactyli. Next base: position 15,346 of record JASANU010000708.1, on the reverse strand, counting down.
GATGCAAAACCCTGGCTTCGGCCTCTCCAATCTGCTGTGTGTAGCGATCACGCAGATCCTCCCCGGCACGTTGTCGTTCCAAGACCAAGTCCTCGTCCCGGACTGTAGAAAAACGAGCCTTACGGCCTGTGCCGCGTTTTGCCTTCTTCGCACGCTCCATATCCTCTTGGGACCAGCGATCCTTCATTCCAGCATCCGCTTCGGTCCATTCCTTCTGCATCTGGCCCATTGTTTTTGTCAGCTCAGCCTTCTCCTTCTGGAAGTCCTCAATGTACACGCGAAGCTGCTCCAGTGTCATCTCTGAACAGTGCTCCGGCAAGGGGTCATCACGCACAAACGGATACCCCACGGTCGCCTCCGTCTCCACAACAAAAGAATACGCGACGGGATCTCGTCGCAGCTCGTTGATCTCCATGAGAACGGCCTGCTCATACCGGCTGTATTCGTCCTCCTTTGACATCACCGACTGCCGCAGTGAGATAGTATCGTTAAACTGCGGCTGTGAGACCCATGAGGCGTTCAACTCAGCAGACATGCTGAGGGGCGACACGAAAACACAGACAGAGCGAGAGGAAGTCCAAAGATGTCTATTGCTATAGCTGCTTTCCTTCTTTTCGTTTCGGGAAGCAAAAAAAAAAAACACCTTGGCACAGAGAATCCCTCGTTGAGTGCGTCTCCTTCACGCCCTCAGCCTCTGTGAAACACCCTTTCAACAGAACACAGTGCCCCCTCCCCTTTTGCTTCAACGTGGAGACTCAACAAGAAAAGAAATGTAAGGAGAGCATATATATATATATATATATATATATATATATTTACATTGATTGCACAGAATAAAAATGTAAGCACAGAAAGAGTTGTGTGTTGAAAGAAAGGGAGAGAGAGAAAGAGAGATAAATAGCGACGAAGAAAAAAAAAAACGTAAGCAACATAAAACCGAAGAGCGGGTCTTGCGCATGTCGATGCGTGCTGCATTTGGATCCCTCCATGTGTGCGTCCACATCCCCACCTCGCTGTTACACGCATGTGGGCCGCACGCCATGCAATGAGGTGATCAGACAGACGCCAAGGCATGCAGGACTGGTATCTGGACTACACAGGAAAGGTACCAGAGAAAAAACAACAAGAACAAGAAAAATAACCCTGGTCAATGGCAGTCGTGAAACAAGAACGCAAAACACGCAACATTTTTTTTTGTTGTTCAGTCTTTTTGTTTGTTTGTTTGCTTTAGTTGGTAAGGGGGTATCTCATTCTGTCAGATTCGAGTGCGCTGAATTGTCATTGACTAGAAGAGCACACCCGATTGTTTGGGTCTCTCTCCCCATACATGCATACATACATATATGTATGCATGAGTGTGTACGTGTCTCTACCAAAGGAGCAGAAGGAGAAGAGACTGAGCGAAGGCAAAGGCAGCGACGTGAAAAAAAGTAGAAATATGTCGATTTGAATGCGGAAGAAAATAAAAGAAACACTGGCGGTGGCGGTAGGAGTCACTGTTGGCGCTTCGGTCGGGAGGGACGTGGGTGCCTCTCCAACGGGCACCAAACTGTGCCAGCGGAGTGAAGCAGCAGCAGCAGCAGCAGGAAAGACATGCACAAAGAAAAGGGGAAATGTGAATAACCAAAACATCGCGATCCCTAAAGCACTATGACCATCTTTTTTTTTTGTTTGTTGGTTTTTTTTCATTTTTTTTTTTGTTGCCCTTCACTTATTTCTCTTCGGTTTCGTCAGTCAGACCGCACCACGCCCATCGCTTCTACAGCACCTACCCGTCACCACCACCGCAACAACAAGAACAACATGTCTCCATTCGCCCCACCACCTGCAGCGAAGTAAAGGCGGAAAGAAGATAGTGCGATGAGCAAACTGCGTCACTGGATCCTCTTTGCCGACCGCTGTTGCTCATACCGGTCTGTCATCCAATCCCACTGTTCCTTTGCCCCTTGGCGGCCAACAAACATAGCCAGTGTGGAAGAAAGGCAACAAAACACCAAACCGTAGCGGTACATGTTCGACCGGTACTTCGCCCACATCGATGTCCCTCGAAGTCACCACCTCACCCCTAACTCCGTGTGTGCCCTTCACTTCACGTCGAACTGACTTCTGCCGGCGCTGGTGTCGCTCACTTATCCGCGTGCTGAACCTAGAACACAAACACACGTAAATGCCAGTAAACGGGGGTGGGGGAAGAAAAGTGGACGGGATGACAATATCAAGAGTATGAAAAAAAAAACAAAGGGTTGGTATGCTCAAAATAATAATAATACAAAGAAACAGTACAACTTCCACATGCGTGTCAGCAGTGCAGAAATGCCAGTAAAGGAAAGCAACGAATGCATAGCAGCCTGTGTGCTGTTTGTGTGCCAAATAAGCCGCTCAGTCATTATTTATAAGGCGGTTCGCTTCCATCACCTTCACTGTCATGGACTCCTGTTGCGCATCGCCGAGTTTCGGCACACCACGCAGATACAAATAATCACCCTCCTCGATAGGACAGAGCGCACGCAACGCGAAAAAACCTCCTTCCTCCCTTTGCTGCTGCTTCGCCTGGAATGCAGCCATCGCGCGCACCTCATCCTCAGACAAAAAGAGCTCACGGCACTGCTGCACCAGCGCCTCTCCACTTCTGTGCGGGAAGTATTGCACGACAGTGTTGTGTGTGTCGTCCTCTACCTGTGGCACCGCGTCGATAAGTGGAATGAGTGTCGGCACAAACATGTCCTCTGCTTTCGCCTTGAAGAAGTTTGTTCCTGGAATAAAGAGTCGAATAGCCTCAGGCTCAATCGGCACGGATCGGAGATGCAGCGCCGCAAAGCTTCGGAATATGTTCTCCAAAAACACCTCCGGGTCCTCACATGCGTCAGTAGCCATTTCGGAAAAGTAGTGATCCACGAGTCCACTCTCCTCACCGCGCTCCTTCGAGACGCCGTTAGCGATGCCGTCACGACCTCGCGTGTCTTCTAGGAGCCAGCGGATGTACGGCGTGAAACGACTCTCCTCCAGTGACGCGATACGGCACATCCAGCCAGTCGTTACCATTTCTGCGACAGAGGCACCGCGCAGAAAGCTGCATCGCTCGTCGTAGTTCATCCAGTTCACCTCAAGCGGGAAATTGTGCGTCACTGCGGAACCATTGAGGTTGTACATCTCCTTTGCAGCAACTAGGAAGTTGAAGCAGGCGCTATAAGGGCAAGTGATGATCGCCTGGCCGGGACGCAGGTGGGACGCGGCGCGCAGGCATCGTGCGTAGTGTAAAGAAGAGACTACTTTCACATTTCCGTTTCCGCGAACGGCATTCGCCTTGCACCACGCACGAAATTGATCAACAGTTTCCTTCCTGTATAGCCAGGTGCCTACCTCCTTTAGCATGCGCGGCGTTTTCGTGGTGTCTCGGTGGACTGGGAATGCGATCCGCCGGTGTGTGGATGCGCGCAGCATCGTGTCGTCGTTGCACTCGGCCCTCTTTTTTCGTGATGTGCTGCACCTGTGACGAGAAAAAAAAAAAGGGGGGGAAAGAGATGCGGATGCAATGATGGAAAACAACATAAGTTTGTTTGTTTTTAATGGCGGGGGGCAAGAATGCAAACACAACAGCACGAGAAGCACCCACATCATCATCATCATCATCATCGCACACGCTCACATGTGGCCCTCCTTCTCTCTCTCTCTTCTTCATCACGCAGTGTGTCAGGTACGTAAGGGGGGAGTGGGGGATAAACACAAGAACTGAGGTCCCACCGCGTGTTCACCACTGTACATCTATTCGCTCGTTTGCTTTGAATAAAAAAGAGCGCCATTGACTGAAGGTTGCCGAAAAGGAGGGGGGGGGGGGGGGGGAAAGATGGAGCATCACAAAATAAAATGCTGTCATTTACATGTGAAGAGGTCGAAAAAGAAAACAAAAGCATTCGGAAACACCACTACGAGATGGGCGGAAGAGAAAAGGTGCCCGTTGGGGGTGCCGACGCCGCCGCCAGTGCGTGCTGCATGGCATCCACAAGAGCACGCAACTGCCGGATCTCCGTACGATTATCCTCCACCTCCTGCGGCGTTTCCGGCCGCCTCAACCCCATTATCACGCCAGAAGAAGATACATTATGGCGGCCCAACGTGACACCACTCTTGTTCATGCACTCTCCACGATGCCATCGCTGTGCTTCGTCTGTTGCTGCCACCGAAACGTTTCGCAGGTCTCCCAGTTCCGTGCGAAGCCCATGTATTTCGCGGATGAGAGAGAGATTCTCTGCCATCATTGCGGAGACCTCAGAGCGATGCCGCTCCTGGTCTGCCTTGAACTTGCGCCGCAGGGCTTCTACCGAGGTGCTCAGATACTCCAGCTGCGAACTGAACTCGGCCTTGATCTCCGGATCCACCTGAGCTGCACGGTGCCCGTCGCGCAGCTCAACATGACGTTGGTACAGCCTCTCTACAACCTTACGCAGCTCAGCAGGGTCCTGCATCGCCGACGCGAGCTCACCCACATCCGTCTTTACACGGCTCTTGTATGTTTCGAAGTCCTTCAGGTGGTTTAATCTTTGCTTGATCAGTACTTGCTGCTGCGCAAGCTCTGTCTTTAGCTCCTCAATGTTCTGCCGAAGCTTAATGTTGTTTTGATGGATACTCTCCAACTCAAGGTTTTTTTCATTTATCCGTTGGTGTTCCAGAGCAATCTCACGTTGCCGTGGTTCCATCTGCGACTTGAGCTGTCGAATGCGGTAGTCGAGGACGAACTTGTGCTTCTCAAGCTCCTGGTTAAGTTTCTTCAAGTCATATATTTTCTTCTCCTTTTCACCAATGATTGAATCGCGTTCATCAATGTCTTGATGCAGCTGCATCGTGCGTTGATTCAGCTCCCCAAGCTTTGCCGTCAGAGCTGTCTTGGCGCTCTCAAGTGTAAGCAACTCGTTGTTGTGCACTTCCGCCTCTTTTTCCATACGCAGCGCGTTTTTGCGCATGATGGCACTCTCGCCCTTCATTTGCAGGTAACGCTCGCGGACAGACTGAAGCTCGCGCTGAATTTGTTGTTTGATGTTCGTAATCTCAGTGTGTGTGTCGAGCTCGAGACACCGTCGTGAGTCGGCATTACTCTCCTTCATGCGCTGCAGTTGCCGCTCGAGTTTCCTCAACCCTTCCTCTCTCTTCGACACGATGTCGTTAAAGCGTCCCTCATCCTCACTTCGTTTACGCTCGATCTGCTCGAGGAGATCACCCACCTCGTGTGCAAACAACCGCTTGCTGTCCTCCAGTCTGTACTGAAGCTCAGTGCACCGATCGTCAAGCCTCTGCACATCTTCCTGTCCCTCGCACTCAAGTTTCTCCAGTATTGGAATAGCCTCCATCTCTTTCTCCATTTTAATCGCAATAAATGCGCGCTCCTGTTCCGTTTTAGCGTTCCATAGAGCGGCATATTCTGCATCCAGAGCATCCAACTCGCTTTTGAAATCATCCTCACGCTCCCGCACGCGAGTGCTCTGTTCATGACTGCGCCGTTTCTCCTCACCTTTGATCTCCGTGTTGAGTCTATCCGACGTCTGCTTCAAGGACTCAATGACAATATCCCGTTCCTCCACATCGTTTGCAAGCACAAGAACCTCGTCACCGTAGTAGCTGGTATCGCGCTGTGAGACACGGCCGTCCTCACGCACATCAAACATAAAAAGTGTTCCATCATTGCTGACGGTGTAGAGTGTGCTCTCGTCGTAGGACAACACCATGCGCATCACCTTTCCCATATGTGCAACTACAGGAGCATCCTGCACACCAACCTGCAGCGGAAAGGTCATAAATTTGATGGATCCATTATCCATGCCACCGAACAAAAACCGTTGCTTTGGGGCCACCACGAGTGCAGTGAACGCACTATCGCGGAACTCGTAGTCGGTCGCCGAGTTGGTGCCACCAGCCTCTGCGGCAGCCAATCGGTCCATCTCCCGCAGCGTAGATTTCCATTGCGCCTCTGCAACAGCCGTTGTGGGTTCACCAACACACCATATGTTTCTATTGTCTGCTGTGACAAATCGGTACTGGTAGCGTTTATCGATGTGCTCTGTCTCCTTGCGCATCTCACTCATGTTCCATGTAATAATGAGTCCATCGAGGGAGCAGGACACAATACTGTTGTCGGTGGGATAGGGTGAGGTGGAGGACCATTGAAAACAGTTGATCTTCTGTGGATGCCCCCGGAGCTGCCCATGTAAATCACACGTAAGAGAGCTGTACACGTGAATTAAATTGCCGTGCGCCAGTGCAAAGTATTTACCCCCAACTGAGAACTTCACGTCGGTTACGTTTCGGAGGTTAAGTACTCGATGCTCGTGGAGACAGTTCCATAAAACGCTCATGACGCGCACCTTGTCGGAGAAGCAAATCACCACGTAAAGCCCATTGGGGTGAATGGCAACGGGACCTGGTGGCGACGCGAAGTATTGGCACATTTCCAGTTGTTGAGTGCTCGTGTTCCAGATGCGAACACTTCTGTCCTCCCCGCTCGTGATAAGAAACGGTCTCCGCACACTGCAATCCACGCCAACGATGCTGCCAATGTGAAACGACTGGCATATGCTCGTCAGCTTTGGTGGATCATCTATTGAACGCATTGACCATTTATCAGAGAAATCAAAGGCAAAAATCTTTCCAGCGTGGGTCACCAACACCATAGTCTCTTCGCTGTTGTCAAGCGCCAGGCGGACCACACTGTTTTCTCTAAGCGCGCCCATGCGCCCCGCATCAGAACGTGCAGGTTGAGTTACTGCTTCCTCAGCAACTGCAGCTGTGGCAGCGTTGGCGGATGCAGAAGCAGTCGTGGTTGCTGTATTTTTGGGTGACACACTTGGAGCCAGCTGAAAATTCTGCTTTGTCCCCTTCAGTAAGGAATTTGGGGGTGTACCGTCAGAAGATCTGGGTCCAGTGGTGGCGGCGGCAGCAGCTGCTGCGGAAGCGGCCGTACTAGCAGTAGAAACACCATGCTGCATCGTGTCCTCACCCATCACGTTTGGTTTCGAGAGTTCATTTTCTTCCATCAGAACGGGCACGTTGTAGACTATGGTGTACTCGTCACTCGCCGGTCCAGTATTTTTATAGATGGAGACAGTACCATAGTCGCTTCCAGCAACGAATCCATCTGAGCTGGGGACGATTGTCAACACAGTTGGGTTATCTGTCTCAGACACCATGGCGGGTGGCGCCGGTAGCATCCTTCGTTGCAGACCGCCTTCGATGAGCAGCAACTCACCGGTCTGTGTGGCGGCGACCACCCGCTCACACGTGATCCACGCATGCGTGACGAAGTTTACTGTGCGCTCGGGTGGGTAGCCGATTGAAGACTGGACCTGAAGTACACCATCCACGTAGCGGTAGAAACGCATCATTCCCATACCAGAAACCCCGATCAGCAGTGGATCCTTTGGGGAGATGGTCACTGAAGAAACAGGATGAACAATTGAGGATAAGCTGTGTGAATCCTTTCCACGGCTTCCAGGTCCCATTTGGGACACGCTGATTGATGCGTTCTCATCGGTCGACAGGTCCGCCACCACAGAAGTGGAGGCCAGCGGCTTCGAGCGCTCCCAGTTCCAGAAGAACAACCTCCACTTGGGAGCACCGCCCTGTGTTACTAAATGACGTCCATCCGCACTGAAATCTAACGCGACGAAGCGATCACTGCCAAGATCCTGCAGAGTCAACATCTTTCGGCGCTTGCGTGTGATAGAATCAATTATTTGTATCTGGGGCGTATTTCCACCTTCGGCAATCGCAATAAACTTTTTGTTGGCGCTCACTGCCAGTGCCGTCAGGCCACTGCTGCGAACCCCCGCATCGAAGAAGCGCTGCGTGTTGGTGTTGAGGTTGTGCAACGCGACTGTCTTCCCCACGGGATACATGAGGGTTCCATCCTCGACCCAGTTCATACAGCTGTAAACATCAGGCTTGATGCCAAACGCGTGCCGCTTTACAAGATTTCGTCCAGACGCCTCTTTCTGCTCCATGGTATGCTTATTCTACCCTTTCCCCACCATACACGGAGCCCCGGGAGACGACGGCAGCAGAGAAGAAAAAAAAAAAAAAGAAGGAGCGGTGACACCTTTTCCTTCACATTTTTGCACATCACGTCTAAGTGGGAACTTCTTCTTCCCTTCACCGCTGATGCAAAGCCCAAAGAGTAGTTGCCCGACAGCAAGAACAACAACAACAATAAAGGGGATGGAAGAAAGAAAAAAAATGGAGCCATGTCACCGACAAAAACAAACCGAATCCCCAGACTTCTCTCACTCCTCTTTGTATCGTACACTACTGCCCGTGATAGTGGCCAGTACCCCCTCCCCTTCCCGCTTGGGCTCCATCATTCACTGATCGTTTCTGGCATACGTGCGATCCGCTTCTGGGCATCCTCTCTTTTTCATTCTCCTTCGTTTTCGGTGCCAAAAGAGAAAAACAAACGAACAACAAAACAAACAAAAAAAAAGGAGATAAAAACGAAAATACCTCCTACCATTGTTCCCTTGTAACGCGATAAAAGAGGAAGAGGAGGAAGAAGAGAGTCAACTTGTGCGATGCAAGTCCCCATCCAACATTAAGGCGACGAAAGAAAAATAAATAACCCCCCTCCCCCATAAACACACACACACACACATTTTCGCCATTGTTGTGCAGATGGCTCTCTCGTCTCAGGCCACCTTAACATGTTTGTACTTATTCCCAATAAAGTAAAAAACCCCACGGGCTAGCTCGTCTGGCAGCTGCCGAAACGCTAAATGGCATGGGATCTCTTTGATATCTTTGTTACGGTTCTTGGTGTCGGCGAGATACTCCTGAACGGAACGGCCAGACTCGTGCAGATCTTGAATAATAGACCTGAGCGTGCGTAATGCCTCATCGTTCGGAGGATGGTCCTGACCGGTGTCCATGTATTCACCCCGAATAAAGTCGTCCACAAGGATGGAATTGGCGTTGCAGTTTCGGACACTAAGGGGGCGGTTTTCTACAATGAGAGTATCCTCTAATGGACGCCTAAGCCACAAAATATTTTTCTCGTAGTAATTATCTTGCGAAAACCAATCCTTGTGGCGTACAATGTACTGAGAGACACGTATACCGGATGGATCAATCACCTTGAGCACCTGCTGCATATATCGCTCGCTACATCCAGACCAAAGGACTACCTCCGCATCGATCGACGAGAGGTAGTCCAGCAGCTCGGCCAAGTAGGGTCTAGGCACCATACCAGCCTTCATGCGAAACGCCTTGTCACCGTACGACAGAATCGTCTCATCAACGTCCAACACAATCGTCAGGCGGCTACGGTATGATTTTTTCTTGGGACCAAGGAGGCCAAGTGAACTCTTTTGGTATTCCTGCAATTTCCATAGCTTCCAACTTGCAATAGAGAGCATTACGATGACTCCCAATAAGTAGTACCGTGCGCCACGATCCTTCAGTATTCGAAGCCAATAATCTCTGAGCCGCTTGGCACCATAAAAACGGTCGTCTGTGTAACCCTTCCACGCATTCTCTTTGTTCGCGTACATATGAATGCTGGAGCGAGCACGCGAGAAAATGCTATCGTCAGCTGAACCCCTTCGGGGGCCTTGGAATGACGGCGCTGCGTGCGCATGGCTCGAGGCACCAGACGCTCTCCATGTCCCGGGGGCAGTGCGGCTAAGGCGTCGCCAGCAGAGACGGTACATGCAGTAATAGGAAATATATAGTATTCCCAATAATGTGCGAAGGAGTGACTGGGTCCGTGTGAATAGTCACAAGAGCTCTTGCTGCCGCCCAAGACCCCTTTTCCCCTCCTCCTCCTCCTGAAGAGATAATGCCCTCCCACCCGCCACCAGAGCCTCCCCCCTCTGGCGTCCACGACGTGCCGATAGGAATCAGTACGGGCAAACAACAAGAAAAAAAAAAAAACGAAGAAAAAAAAACGCTCTCCCTTCACACGAAGCACACCCATGCACTAGAAAGCGCTCTGAGACTGCAGCGGCAGGTACCTCACATAAATTCCAGATCGCATCCAAAATTTTCGTGCGAAACAGCACGTTCAACCCACAAGAAAATGTCAGGCAAACAAATATATATTTAATCACAAACCGATTCTGCGAGGAAAACCGAAAAAAAAAAGAAAGGAAGAAACAAAATCCGCCAGGTGCTTCTTTCACGCAGCGTGGATATGCGGCACCACCTCAGGCCAAAGAAATGCACTGAGGATGGGAATACCCCACAAACTCGGGGAAGGAAAGCCCCCAAGCAGTCTCCCCATGTGCCTTCAGAGAGGTCACCGATCCCCTTCGCAAGCCCAAGCACCCCCACCAAACAAGCACTGGGACGCACGCAGCAGTTCATCCCCGCGAGCGGGCGTGGGCAAAGGTCGCCAGAGTGCAGTACACATAAGCACAGAGTCAAGAAGGCACACATATAAAGATGACGCGTGACTCAGCACCTCCAGCATCCCCATGGCCGCTCTGCTCAGCTCTCACTGTAGAGTTACAGTCCAGCTTCCTTTTGTCATTCTCGTTGGCAAATTTTTACAGTTTCCGCTCACCGGGACCCCCTTTGGGCGGATTCAGTGGATATTCAGCGTTTGGTTTCGGGAGCCGTCAGCAACCTTGGCTCTATAGCGGCCGTGCGTGGTTCGCGCTCCTCCTGCATGCGCGCCACCTTCCAATACAATGCCCCACTGGATGTTTCTCACGCCTCCTCAGCAGCAACAGCTTTTCTTCATGTTCCCCACTCACCAGCAGTGTCCCCAGCATGAGAGAAGAGTTGCACACCACGCAAAAGCACCGAGGACGGCGGCATCTGAAGGCGCGTCACGACTAGAGACTGAGCGATTGACCCTCAAAAAAACCGCTGCCTATGGGCATCCAAAATGGTACACCCGGTTTTCTTCGGACCCCCAGCGTGGAACATCTTTACTCCGCTGAACACAAAAAGCACGATTAATCAAGTGATAGTTGATAGGCGGAAAAGCACAAAAAAAAATAGAATTTGCCAAAAATCTTGAGCTCCAATGTCTATAACAAGAGAAACAAAGAACAAATGCAACTCAGGGTTATTCATATCGCTGCAGCGCATCTCTCCCGGCACATGCATTCTGCACGAGGAATTGCAGAACAAAAAGGGGGGGTAAATGAAGCATCTACAGAGAGATTCACTTACATCCTCCTGGTATGAAAAGCATCGTTTGTCAAAAGTATCTTCCCTTGTGGTTGGTGTGTTCAATGCTTCTGCTTCTGCTTCAGCTTCGTTGGGGACAGTGCTCTTCGTTGCTTCCTCCAGTGCCACGCGAGGAAGCACGTGAGAACATTAACCACGTATGTCAAGCAGCATACTACGCACAAGTCGTGCATGATGACTGTCAAAATAAAAAAGAGCACCACAGAGAGCAACAAACTTCCTGCGCTCATGACAAAGATGAGTGTCGGCCGCCTGCAGACAGCGAGTTCAACGAGGTAAAAGAGTATTCCAAGTGCTGCATTAGAGACCTTCGGTAATCCAAGAAACTGCGATAAAAAGCCGTACTCGGAAGAGAAGACACGCGTGCAAGAGAAAATGCCAACATCGCAATACGCGCGGTACGTTATACCGAGTTCCTGCGCCCTGGCAAATCGTCTCTCCACGTAGTATGCGTAGCTAGACAGCATAAAACCGGCCATCGCAAGGATAGGCAAGATGCAACGCATACTTCTATCCTTCTGTTTTTCCATATCTTTTTATGTGTCTGTGTTTATCTCCGCTTTATTTATTGTTTCCTTTATCAGACCTTTTCCTCACTGCTCACCCACTGCAGTGCATGCTGCGGGGTTTGGCGAATTAAAAAAAAAGGGGGGAGGATTAGGAGGAGAGAGTTGGATGGACGCAACATGACCATTGCCAGAGTCTCCCCACCTCACACCACAAACAAGCACCATAGAAGTTATGAGTGCGTGTGTGTAAAAATGTATTTTATACTTTCAGGGGCATATGTTGTGCGCAGCTTGCGGCCTCTCTCTCTCTCTCTCTCGCCCTAATTCACTTAATATGGATACATCACTCTTCTTCCTCCTGTCGGACGGCGTGTGTGATGCGCTCACGGAGCAGGTCTACATCAAGTGTGCCGTCCTCCGTCATACATCCATCAAAGCCGTAAATGCGGTCCACAGCCACGTCGTTGTGAAAAAGCACGCAGCAGGGCAGCGTCTTGACGCGCAGGCGCTCCACGAGAAACGGCGACTTCTCAGCGTCGATCTTCACAAATTTCACACTTAACATCAATTGAGACAGTTCAGAGAGTCGGCTGTCCATCACGCGACACGTCTCAAAGTCCTTGTGATAGAAATGTACGCATACGTCATCGCTTCCCCCCTTCTCCCGCACAACAATGCTGAAGAACTCATCCTGGGATATCTCCCGATACTGTCCGTGCTGCTTCTGGCGCCACTCCGCCTCCTTCGTTTGTAACCGCTGCATCTGCATCATGCGCCGTCGGCGGAGTTCCTGCAGTTCATCATCGTTGTCGTCGTTGCGATCCTCCTCGTGCACGGCCCCGCGCTCCTGCCTTGCTTCTGCCTTTTCCGCAACTGGGTCATACACCGCCAGAGCGGCGTTGCGCGGGACCGCCTCCATCTGACGGCGATGTGTAGGGACGACATCATCCATATCACGGTTCCGTAAGTACTCTTTCGTCGACATTTCCTCGATCGCCGACGTTAAATTCTGATTAGCTTTGAGGTTGGTGGCCTCATTCACCACCCCACTGCTTTTCCCGGATCCGAGCATTGCAGCCACAACACTTCACGATTTTTTTTTTTCTTCTCCCTTCGTTCTTTCCAGTTTGTTAGCTCTTTGCTCCTTCTTGTCTCGTGGGGCCACCTTGTATTTCCTCCTCCTCTCCTCAACTAGCAGAGATCAGCGCCAATATAATACGGCCACCACGTAGTGGTGGTAGTGGCGCAATGAAACAAAAAAAAAAGACAGCATTTCTTCACACCGTAGCGCATATAGCGGGAACACACAAGTGAAGCAAAAAAAATCAACAAGAATAGTGCGCACCTTTCTTCCCCCCCCCGTCCCCTGCGCAAGGGTAAATAAATACGCGAATAAGGATAAAAGAATAACACTACGAATATTGTTCGAATTCTCGCCTCTCCCTCTATAATATAAAAAAAAGAAAAACACGAAGAGTCCTTTTCAAGAATTTTCACTTGATTCGTTTTGCACCGGCGAAAAGAAAGTGCCGGAAGCGCCTTTACACCGCCTCCCTGCGCTGGGCGGAAGGGGGCTGAATACGACGGGTTTTCTAGAACTTACACGTGACACAAACTGTAGCACAATGAATGACAGAAAAGGAAAATATAGAAACTACTTGAAGGCACTCAGTCAACACCATCCCTCACACAAGCTCACGAAATATGTACATATACATTAATAGGAGCCTTAAGAAGTGGGGGGAGGGGAGGGCACGAAACACACGCGAGCACATGCATCACAGCCTCGCTATCCACTAAGTTCCTCTTGATACTCTCGCAGTTGTCTGCGAAAGCCCATGTTGGGTGATGCCACGCTGCGTTTCTTCTTAATCATGGCAATGGCGGCTTCAGCTGTCAAACCCAATTTTTTAATCAGATACGAGGCAGCAATTGTCGGGGCACGGGAGATGCCGGCTCCACAGTGCACCAGCACGGCTGAACGCTTTTCGATGATTGCCTTCTCAATAAAACGAAATGCCCGGAGAAAAAACTTCTTGATGTTGTACTCTGGCGAATCCTGTGCAGAGAGCGTCATGTAGACAAAATCCATTGGAAAGTGTGGCTTTATATTGATACAGGACAATATGTGGGTGATGTTATGGCAGGTGAGAACCTTTATTTGAAGTGCTGGGTGATATGAACCCACGTAGAGGCCCGGAACAATTTCATGCATCGGTTGTTTTTCAGACATAGACCTGGAGGGAAAAAAAGAATCACATGGGCATACTTGGAGTTCAGAGGAGGTGCTACAGCCGCACAGCTCCGCCACCTCTGCTTTGCTGTTTGGATACGCCTCCTGCAGCGCAGCTAAAAGTCTCGTGCGGGAGACCTCCACTGCATCCATCTGTATGGGAAGATTTGTGACTGCCATGCGGAACTTCGTCAACGCTCCTTCAACACCTTTTGAATGGACAAGCGGGTCCGTAGACCCCGTCTTTTCTCCCGCCCCCAGGGCTGGCGATACGCTCTCCGCGCCATGAGCGCTGGAAGCATCGGCAACAGCATTTGAGTCCTGTTGTTTTGAAATAAAGCGGAGAATAGAAAATACGCGTTCCAAATCCGCGACAGGCAGCGGTAAACGCTCTGGTGACATGGCGTATGCCTCTTGTTTTCACTTTTTTGTCCCCTTCACTAATGCCCCACCTCACGCAACGCAGACAAAAGAGCAGCACCACCCGCTACCTGTTTTGTGCCACTGTCACCGCTGTCTGCGTTGTGGGGTGGCCCTAATAAAGTGACTTGATACACTCATAAGAGCAGAGAGATGATGATGGTGAAAAATGATGAAATAAACGGAAAGAGATATATCACTCAATCACAGGAAGTCATTGATAGCTGCTTGAAGTAGCACGTGAATAACCCACTCTCTTCTCATACGGCTGGCGTCAACTCCTCGGCGAGTCTCTGCCCCCACCCCGAGATACCACTGATTTCCACGAGTCCACAACAACGAAAGAACAGGACAAACACACACGTCCACGTGTGCACGCACAGACGCGAGAGAGGGGTTGAACCGCTAACGCAAAGATAATGCAGGCCTTATTAGGGGAAAATAAAACTACCTCCTTTCCCTCCATGCAGCAGAAGTACAAGACACAAAACAGACACATCCGATCAGCTTCAGACTACTGTACCCAGTGGGATGCAGTGTCCACATACAATAAGAATTACCCCATCAAACCGCCGAGAACGAAACTGTGATGAACAAGTGAGCTCCATGTATATGTATATATTTGCTCTGCATTGTTAATTCACATCATTCAACGCACTCTTTCAAAAAAAAAAAAATTACAAAGCGACGCCGTGACCAATGACACCAACAAACAGCAACCAGTAGCAAGCAAGGATGAAAAAAGTAAAAAACACACAGCACATCCGCAATGGTGATAACCGTTAGCGAAAGTCATGTGCACATTACCCCCGCCCAAGAAATATTCCACAGGCTCCACCTATGGGGTGCAACCACCACTCATCGGGCAAACCGTCAGGTTCCACAAAAAGAAACTCTGCAAGACAAACTAAAATGGTATACAGATAGGGTCATGAAACTCCTGACTTTGTATCGACAATACACACACCATAACACTACACGACCTCTAACAAAGCAAGACACCGGCAAG
>JASANU010000707.1:0-28726 GCA_030849675.1 Trypanosoma platydactyli | reverse complement strand
GAGGTGGTGAAACCGGAGTTTGCAGCTCCAAGAGATTTGGCTATTCACACGTGGATTAAAAACATCCGCATCAGCGGATTGAGTCGGGAGGTCTGAAGATGGGCCAGAGAGATTGACAAAAATGTACGGCATTGTGGTGCTACCCTGGGAGAAACACAGGTATGCGTCAGGGAGTACGATTTCATCGGGGTACATTTCAATCACGAGACAAATACAGTGTTCCTTAGTGAAAAGACGGCAAGACGACTAAGCGAGGCTCCATCGCTTGAGACACTGTCAGTCGAGGAAATGGAAAGCACGGTGTCTCGCATGATGCATGCCGCAGGCGTGGGATGTGAATCCATTTTTCCGTACTACTTCTTTTTGAAGGAAGTACGAAGACGCTCATCGCGTTTGAATAGCGGTTTGTTCGTCCACAGGTTGCGCGAGGTTGCCGTCAGCGGCTGTGGGAGTCGGCGATGAATGGTTTAAACGTTTGTTACAGAATGGGCCGGTGCAACCACCGGTAAAGGCACGAGGCGAAGCAACACTGGCCACAGATGCTTCCATGCAAGGATGGGGCGCGTTGTTATTCAAGGATTCAGGAGATATTCTGGCAGCAGGAGGCGCGTGGGGAGCAGAACCGCATATGATTTCACAAGCAGAGGCTCGGGCGGCACATCTTGCCTCAGAAGCATTCAGGGGTACCTACGAGACACCTTTGCACATTTTCGTAGACAATACAACGGTGATGAACATCATGGCAAAAGGCAACACACACTCAGATGCTCTTGTGAATGAAGTGTCGGCCATAGACAACGTCTTGCGGGATCAGGACATTCACGCCACGTGGGGATACGTGGTTTCGAAAAACAACCCAGCGGATGGCATTTCCCGACGACGCGTCATCACGCGAGGAGACATGGCGAATGAGACCGCGGGAGGCGGCCTAAGGGCGCTTGCAGCACTGCCTTTTCGTGGGTAATAGAAAGAGAGAGAAAACGAGTGATGATGAATTTGGGTGCATGGCACCGAACTCTTATCAACGGACTTGTGAATCAAAAAAAAAAATGTTCTCTGTTTTATCTTTTCTTCTCGTTCTTAGGGAGGAGGAAGGTAGATACTATTCTAGCCAAAAACACAGAAGAAACAGAATAAGAAAAATGAGACACACCCCAGGTAGTGACGATCCTCACCGTGATGTTGTTAAGGCTTACTCAGGATCGTTATTCGCTACGACTTTTGAGTTTTCCACACTATGGAGCAGGGTAAACAATGCTTGCAATACGATTCTAAGCTGGGATTCTTCGCCAGATTTTAGAGGACAACGAGCTATCCAGGTAGTGATGCGCGCATATACAATTGTATACAGATTGGTTTCGGCACCTTGTCTGGATTGTCCAAAACTGGTTCGTGGGACGAGCGCCCAACAAGACGTTGTTGGAAACGGTGATGAAGGCACGCAGGCACTTGTCGTTTACTACCTTTTGCGTGAAACAATACGCAAACGACTCTCTTCAGTGGTTTCTGCACGACTTAGGGATGCTATTCAGTCTCCAATACCTGTCTTGCTGGAAACGTATATTGCTGAATGGAAGACTTATATTGTGGCAGTAAATAACCTGAAGGTGATATTTTCGTATCTACATGGTCCATGGCAAAAATTTGGACTACCAACAGAGCACCAGCTTTTACCAACTGAAGTTGTTGCTTTACTTCATTGGAGCGAGACAATAATGTCATCAGATATTCGTGAGTCTCTTGGTATTCAGGTGTTCGACCTAGTTACAATGGATAGACAAAATCCACTGGATGAGGAGAGGGCTTCTCTTCTGCGAGAAGTGGCGCACGCACTGGGGATGCTGAGTGATTCACGACACACTTTATACGTTGCGATGATTGAGGAGCCATATCTCTTGGTACTTGGTGATTTCTACAGGGGGAATGTTTCGACTATGAAATCTGGGGGAATTCTCTCTTACATTGAACGGGCTCTTAATGTGCTTACAGATGAAACGGACCGTGCCAGTCGTCTTTTAAGCAGGTCGTCAATACCTGTAGTGGTGCACCGAATTGCCGATGTTCTTGTTGATGAGCAGCGTTCGTATCTAAAGCAGGTTATGCCTGAATGGATAATATCAAACAATAGTACTCAGCTGAACATGCTCTATCGTTTGTTATCGAAGAGTTCCTACGGACTAATGGATTTGAGCAGTGCATTTCAAAGCAGTATATTCAATAAGGGATCAGAGGATGTTACCAGGGCATGTGAGGAAAGTATTAGATCCAATGGGAATGTTTACCAGGCCATCCTTGAGGGAGTCATTTCTGTTTACACATACTTCACGGACGTGAAGAAGGCCTTTGAAGGGAATGGGACTCTTGAAAAGGCGATGTTTGACGGCCTCCAAGACGTATTCTTTGGTTGCCATTATATCAAAAGCAATAATGTGTTAGGAGAAGAGCTAGCACGTTTTTCTAATGCAGAATTTAGATCCTTTGAGAACAACGATCATTGCGAGGAGGTGGTAAACAAGATTGTGACTTTGTTTCGGTTGCTCCCAGTGAAGAATTCTTTCTTGGAGACGTACCCGAGGTTTTTCTCTGGGAGGCTTCTGTTTGAAACCTACTGCGAAGACTACGAGCGCCTTGCCATTAAGAAAATATCACAATCACGAGAATGTACTAGTGATTTTGTGCACAGATGTGAGGTGATGTTGAATGATATAACCCAAAACAGTGTACTACTGCGTAATGAATTCAACTCGAGCATCCCAGAAGAAGATACTTCTTCCAAGGGATGGGTATTTCATCCGATTGTTCTCACAAGCTATTCATGGCCTGATTTCCCCCGAGACTCACCTCTCCAAACTCCGAAAATTTTGGCATCCAAGTTGATTAAGTTTCAGACTTATTATTCCCAGATTTGTCCTAAGCGACATATTACCTATATTTCTCGGCTTTCTCGCGGGACTTTGAAGATGAACCTGCCTCGTGGCTCACGTCTACCGAGTATGTATTTGTATGTTGGCCAATGTCAGCTAATTGTTGCTGAGTTCTTTAACATTCAAAAGGAATGGAGCCTTGATGTTCTGCTTAAAGAGGTAGGGGTAGAGAATCCTGATATTTTCCTAGGTGCGGTTAACTCCTTTGTAAGGCATGGTATCTTTGAGGTGGATAGTGAGAAAGGTTCTATCGATTTTCCTCTTCGAGTGGTGAGGTCTGGTCAGCGTGTTCGTATCGGAGACTCTCCTGACACGAAGAAAAGGAAGTTGAATCTATTTCCATCTGAATGGGAGGAGGTTTTACAGATCGCGGCGGGGAGAAATACAGAATTTGGGAGTGACCATGTAGATGCCTCAAATCATGTTATGGATCAAATGAAGTCCCCTGCGATTCAAGCTGCTATCATTCGCGTTTTTAAATCAATCGGAACTCTTTCTTTCATTCAACTTCTGGAGAAGGTCAAGGATGAATCTCACCCTCATTTCATTCCCTCCGCCCAACAAGTGAAACATGTTTTGGAGTTTCTCATAGGTCGTGGCTTCGTAACTAGGGACGAATCAGATGGGGGAACTTTCACATATGTTTCTTGATCAGGCGCAAGGCACACTAGCTGTGGTAAATGATCTTGGAATTGAGTTCCTTACCCTGTTTGTGTTAAGCATACGGAAAATAGAAAATGGGAACCCTTTGTTCTTCTGGACCAGACGAAAAAAAAAGGATTCCACGAGTGTAAATTGCGCAGATGAAGACAAGAGAAACAATTATAGGCTTTTTTCTTTTCGAACGACGCGTGACAGACAGAGGGAGTGATATTGAAAGAAACATCTAGCTCTTTTCGTTTTTTTTTTTTGATTGATGGCGCTTTTTTTTGTTTACTGTGAACATTTCTGATGCTACTGATGACAAATGATAAGGGGCTCTTTGGGTTCATCGTAGCCGTTTTACAACACCGCAGTGTTCTTGTATTGGAACCAATGACACACTGGTAACAAAAAGAGGGAAAATAAAGGAAAAAAAAACGATGGGAGATAATGAAGAGTTTCGAGTTTCATGACTTTTGTTTTCTTGTTTATTCATGCGGTCATTTTTTAAAAGGGCGATTCAGTCTTTCTTGTGAGCGCAGTTTTTCAGTTTTCTTTTTCTCTCTCTCGACGAGGGAGTAACTCAGTTTTAACGCTTCAATGTTCTGATAGGAAATGCAAATAAAGACAACTTGCATTCTGCCTCTTCTCGCTGAGGGGGTTGTGAATAGTAATTTACTAGGGGCCTATAGGATGTTATTATAAGCGTTTTTCTGTGATCGAAGTTCTCTTGCAACGCCGACTGAAAGATTTTTCCAAGCTCTTCAGTGGTTGACGATGAAATTCTATACAAACACTGACGCTGGCCGAATCACTTTTCCTATTACTGAGATTCGTTTGACTTTCTGCAGATGAACTCCTCATGGTTTTTCGGCACACCTGATCCCTTCTCCCCTGCATTGATGGTTGACCTCAAAATGATGGTTAAGGGAGAAGAGGCGGATGGATTTTATCACTGCTCCCTGTAGTGATGGTGATGATGATGATTTTGGGATGTTACATTGTTGCGTTTCCTTAAATTGTAGTGTCTATACAGACACAATATCTGGATCCGTCTGATATAAGGTGTAATTGTTTTGGGTTGGGTTGGCCAGTACAGGGATCAAAGTAATACCCTGGCGCATCTGGAAATATGTTTTTTTTCATTTTTAAGCCTTCATTGTTTTCGCCTTATCACTGGGTTTTCGTTATTGTTGTTTTTTCTGCTTACCTCCATGACTCCAATATCGTATTGCCTATAATTTTTTGCGGTGGTGTTGCCCTTTCGTTTATAGGTCTCTTTTTTTGTTTTTTACAGCAACCGCTTTGGGTATCAGACACCGATTAGCTCTTGGCTGACGTGCCACACTGCGTTGATATCGTCTGTATAAACCATCTAGTGCCCAAGTTTCCTGCTGATAATTGATTTGGTCATCGCGTTGAGAGTGAGTCGCCGCTTTTACCTATATTTTTTTTTTGTAAAGAACCCTTATTCTCTGATCTTTGTTGAATTCCTCTTTCTTCAATCCCATCTTCCTCTTTCCTTCGATGCACACAAAAAAGGAGAGAGGAGGTTGTCCGTGTGTGTGTGTGTGCGTGTGTGTGTGTGTGTGTGTGTGTGTGTGTGTGTGCCCGACAAGCATGACACAGCTTCCTTCCGCGACGATCAAACTCGTAGAGATGTCAAAGGACATGGAGAGCCACGCTCTTCAATGCGCACATAACGGCTTCTCGAGGCTTTACACGGAGAAAGAGGTGGCATCTTTCATAAAGAAGGAGTTCGATAATAAGTATGGCCCGACGTGGAACTGCTTTGTTGGACGCAACTTTGGCAGCTACGTCACGCACGAGACAAATCACTACATCTACTTTTACATGGGGCAAATAGGGGTCCTTTTGTTCAAGTCTTCGTAGGACCAATGTTTCTGCACTCTGTAGTGTCTTCAGTTTACTCTATGCCTCTATCAAAGACATATGGTTAGTGTAGAGGGGTACATGGGGCTGAATCTGCATACAGTCTTTCGTTCTCTCTCTGTCTTTCGTTCATTCTTATGGTTTTGTGTGATGAATTGAGAGGAATGATAGGAGTGTCTGATAAAATGTATATCTCAGTTAGAAAAGCGACTATAGGTGAGGTTTTCACCTATTGAGATAAGAGGCTTTCTGGCAGCTGCTTTTTTCGCTTGTTTTGTTTCTTCTTTTTCCTCGCCGAGGCTCTATTAGTGTCACGAATACCGGTGGTTTTTAAATGTTAACCTGCTTGCGTTTCATTTTTTCCAACTCTTTTTTGAAACGTTCTTCTTTGTAAGTGCACAAAGGCGACCAAGGGTAACCCCCTCCCCCCCCCAACAAAAGAAATTAAAAATGACTGAGGAAGCAAAGAGGATTTCCAGGTCTCATCAGAGATGGATAGCTGATACACTTGAGAGACATTTGGGTCATTGTATTTACGAGGAGCTTGTCAAAGTGGGAGAGGAAAAACAATGTGATACCGTCGGGGCCATGCTTCTTGTGCAGAAAAAACGGAAAATTATCGCATACGACAAGCCGTTTCTTATGTATCCCATGCATAAAGACCATGATGTTAGGTTGATTGGCGAGCTCCTCTAATTTTGATTAGACAACCAGATATCCCTTGGTTTTGATTAATTTGGGTAACTTGAGGCAGAGACCCATTGGTTGACATTCATTTTTGAATATACTAGCCCGCTTTTCTCCTTAATAAGAAAAAGGTGGAAAACGTTTTGTCATGTTGTTCACGAATAGACGAGAAATGATTCTGGAAACTAGGCATGAGTCCTGCCGCAGACTCTGCTCTCTCCATGTGAAGAAGTATCGTTGATAAAAGGGGAGGAGCAGGCAGCGCCTCACCCTCGCCTCCCGCGCGAGGTGGAGGGGGTTGGGCGAGCGGGTTTCCCTCGAAAAGAGATGTATGAGGCGCTGCCTGTAAGCATTAATATGATGTAAGATGGAGAAGAGATTGTATTTACATGAAATTGGCAGTGGGCTTCGACCATTCCTGTCGCCGGCTCTCAAAATCTGTTGTTGGTATTGCTGGTTAGATTTTATTTTAAAAATTATTATTGTTTCTGTTCATGTTTGTGTGTCTTGTGCACAATATATAATTGACATATATATAATGTGATGTGCTTGTATTTTATTTGCTACAGTTGACGCCCGTGGCGCCAAACTGTTCTAAATGCATATGACGGTATTGGTTATGACAATGGTAGGGGGTTATGGCAGCAATGTAATCGGTTTCTACATTCATCTGCCCACTCTTGAGAGATAGGAGGGAGAAGCTGAAATCCTTTTCTGATGTGGAGTAATCGGGAGGTGCAACTTGCTATTGTCGAATGGTTTCACATGCATAAGCGACTGGATTTGCCTTGGAGGCAGCCTTGCTCGAATCCAGATGATTCTACAGATATGAAATCACTTACCTACGTTCCAAACCCTTACTATATATGGGTTTCCGAGGTTATGTCTCAGCAGACGCAGATGGACACTGTTATTCGCTACTTCAAACGGTGGATCTGCCTTTTTCCTAATGTATCTGTCTTGGCCGAGGCGTCAGATGATTCAGTCAAGGCCGCCTGGGCAGGGATGGGTTATTACCGCCGTGCGCTGTTTCTGAAGAAGGGGGCTGAGCATGTGATGCAGCACTTTGATGGAAAACTGCCCAAAACAGCGGCTCAACTTCGACAGGTACCTGGTATCGGACCCTACACTGCTGCCGCTATCGCATCTATATGCTTTGGTGAAAAAATCATATCTGTAGATGGGAACATGGTGCGAGTACTGAGTCGACTACGTTGTGAGAGGGATTTTGATCCCAAAAAACCCAAAAATATAAGGTTGGCGATGGAATGGGGGCAAAAGTTAATGGATGAGGGTTTTCCTGAGGAACCGGGGGCGCTCAACCAGGGATTAATGGAGATTGGTGCCAGGGTCTGCAAGCCAGCCGGTCGGCCGCTTTGTGATGAGTGTCCAATTCAGCATTTTTGTAACGCCCACGCTTCTAGAGAGCGAGGTGAGATAGAAGTTATTGAGGGTATCATTCCGTTAAAGGCTGCTGCAACCAAACGAAGAAAGGAAACAGTTGTCTGTGTGGTACATGAGTTCCATATCACTGCTGCCGATGGGAATCCGACAAGTCAACGCTTCATCGTGGTTCGGCGACCCGAAGGGGGATTACTGGGTGGGATGCTGGAGTTTCCCTCAGTGACATACAGCCCATCGCAGGACACAGGTCTAGAAAAAGAGACAGAAGAAAAAGGGATTATGAAGTTACATGCGCGATTGAGTGCTGGGCATAGTGATGTACTCCACATGGGTTCTATTCAGCATATATTTTCTCACATTGATATGAAGGTGATTGTCTATCGTGCAATATGGAGCGATCAAAAGCTGTGTTCTGAGCTCTTTGTAAAAGATAAGAATACAGAATGGGGAAACAACTGCGCAGTGGAACAAGTAGTGTGTGCCTCACTTGCTGCAGAGCTTCATGTCGACTCTTCTCGAATATACGTCAAGACTGAAGAAGAGATTCGAAACTCTGCTTCTAGCCGCCTGTTGCTAAAAATTCTTCATATATCGCGTTCTTCCCTTGAAAAAGAAGAAATAAATATGAGGTGTTCGCCCCGGAAACGTTTGAGGGCGAAAACTTGATACAGTGACACCGTTTTACTGGTGTCCCATTTTTTAAAAATTACACTAGTATGTGCTTCCCCCCTCTCCCCCCCGTTCAAAAGAGAGACGGAAGAACACGAAATAGCCAGGGAAGTATTGAAGATAAAACGTTTCTATTTCGGAGCACATGGAAATCACACCGGTTTACATGTTGTTACCGGTTTGAGAGGGATTTGGATTAGGGTGACTTTTTTCTACATGCTTTTCATTTATTCTCCTTGTTAGGGACCTGAGCCTGCATGCAAGGGTGGTATCAATTTGGATATGACGGCTTTCCATCTGGAGAAGCAAGGCAGCGTTTCTACCGCCAGCGTGACGACCCTTGTGACAGCGAGGAGGATCAAGAGGCTTACGACGGTAATGACCGGCCCGTGTACTATTACCCGATTCACGAGAGTGAAGAGGTTTCTCCCATGCTAGAGGAGGATGAGCTTGATGAAGGGGATATCCTACTTTCTCTACCGTCCACAAGCCCTTCTCTTCTGCGTGTATCAGCATGGGATAGATTTCCTGGTCGTTTCGGTAGCACTGCTGTGCCACTGAAAGGTGTCGACAGCGGAGGTGACCAAAAGGGTGACGCGTGCTTCCTGCTGCACGGAGGTGTAGTAACGGTGACTGAGCAGGTCACAAACACGTCCGAGGTTTTGTCTGTGGGGATGCACGTGGACTCTATTACTGGTCACGAAGCTGTTTCTGTTGTTGAACCTGACCCCTCACTTGCCGAGCTTATCTGTCTGACGAGTTTGGGTTTTTTTTCTGGTGAAGCGGAAGTGAGTGCTACGTCGTACGCTGCTGAATGCCCTCCTCGGCGATTTGGACATTCTGCGGCAGTCGTTTCGTGCTCTTCCGAAGCTAATACGCGTTTCCACCTCTGCCATACGAATTGTGAGCTGCATTTTGTTTTAATAATTGGTGGTGCTTTTGGCAATTGTGTTCCCAAAACGTTGCATGACGTACATATACGAGACTCAGTGATCTGTGATCCATGGTTATGCATCACGCTACTCCGAGATTGCAGAAAATCAGGGGAAGGGAATACTTACACCGCAACTCCTTTGTCCCTTCGCCCAACAAAAAAGGCACACTGGACAGTACATATTCCCCTCCCTGGATTGTCACCATTTATTGCAACCCCACGGGTGTTCGCAACCTTGACTGAATGGCCTATCTCCGAGAGGGACTCGAAAACAGTATCATACGCGTACTTGGGTGGAAGTGTGAATGGATGGGACCCGTTGCCGCTTTTCGGTCTTTGGCTGCTTCATGTGAATACCGCAAATTGGACACTTTCTACTTCTCTTCTGGAGACCTTTGGAGAGGAACCACCTTCCCGTTTTGGACATTCTGCGGTTCTTGTTCATTCGCAGGAGCTGTACGTGTTTGGTGGTATAGGTGCTCGCCGGACATACCTAAATGATCTTATGGTGCTCAACTGCATTACAAAGGTTTGGCGGGAGATTTTTGTACCTTCTCTCTTCTTGATGCCTCCACGTGCTTTTCACAGCAGTGTGCTGATGTCATGCCCTCTTAGGGCAATCCTCATCATTGGGGGAGAAGCTGAAGGACACCACGAGCCGAGTATTTGGAAATACTCCTTGGATCGTGGAGTATGGAGTTTGGTGACATTTCCTTTGCTCGATCGTACCTTTTCATTGTTTTCTGGGAGGGAGTATGACTCCCCGGTGATAAATCAAGTTATTGTTGCCACGCAGCTATTGTGCGAACGCGAGAGGTTAATTACAGAGAAAGGGGATACAAGTGGTTGCGTGCATTTGCGACGTAGAATGAACTCTCACTGTATGAATCAAAACAACACCAACGTACCATTGCCACAGGACCGAGTTTCTCCTTCAAAATGTTGCCGTACCTCCTTTTCATCTCCTCTCGCTGACGATGCTTCCATGACATCACTGAGCTCATTTTATTTTGCTGCCATGCACGGATCTCTGCTGCAAGTGTTGCAGGTGGGGAATGGTATAATGATCTTGGGAGGCACAAAATCTCCATGTGTGACTTCTCTTAGCTGGATCCCATCGCGCGATTACTCACTGAAAGAGAATGCTGCTTTCTGGATCTGCAGGTACCGAGTTAAACCTTTCTTAGATATGAGGCTAGGTGCACGGTCACAGAGCGGTACAGATGCGTTTAACGATCTCGCAGACGGCACAGAGAGCAAACAGGATAAAAGATGTATCGATCTTATGGAGCGCTCACTTGCAGAAGATCAACTTGATCAATGGAGGAGGAATGCTAGAAAGCATCTGCGTAGTGAATGAAGAATTCGCAAACATGTGAAGGCAACGAGTATCTTGCTGTTTTTTTTGGCAGGTTTCCAAAATTTACTCTTACCTCTTGTTTTATTTTTGTTTTGTCTCTGATTAACACTTCAATTTTCTTTCCCCCCGCTTTCGGTTTCGATTTCTCTATTCCTTTTCTGCTACTATACCAGGGAAGGGAACACATTTAGGAATGCTACAATCACTGTTACCCTTGCAGGGGTTTAAAAACATTCGATCAACCATCTATGATTGCTTAGTTGGAAATACGACGGTCATTTGGTATCGCGAGGTGTTGCAGCGTTGTCCTATGAATGCGACCATACTCGATGTTGGTGTCGGTACTTGCACAAGTCTTATTGCCAATCGTGATATCATTCGAAGCAAAAGACTTATTGTGACTGGAGTTGACTACGACACTGACTATGTGCAGACTGCGCAAGAGAATGTGAGAATGTACGAGCTCGAAGATCAAATTAGCATTCTGCATTGCAACATACTCGACTTAAAGAATTCTCCCTTCGATGTAATATACTTTTCTGGAAGCTTTATGATTATGCCCAATAAGGTGGAAGTGTTGAACCATTGCTGTCGAATGTTGCGTAATGGCACCACTAAAGACTCTTGCTTGATTAAAGAGGAAGCGAGTTCTGGGGTATTGTTTTTCACACAGACGTTTGAGAAACCAACCTTGTTGGGCCTTTATGTGACACCACTAGTTAAACGTATGCTGAGGGTGTTGACCACTGTTGATTTTGGTCAGGTTACATACGAAAAGGATTTTATGTCGGTTTTGAAACAAGTGGGGTTGAGTATAGTATCGGTGCGAGTGATGCAGGAGTCATACTTTCGCAAGCAGGTGGCAGTCATGGCCATGTTGCCAAAATGAGCTGCAACAGAGCGCAGTGCACACGCTGCATCTACACTAACGTGGGGAAGGACGGGGATGGAAAGCACAGGAACATGATGCAGAAACGAACGCGTATTTATATGTCTTCTCTAGAAGATTACAAAAAGAATGTGCAAGTAGAGGGTGTAACTAGTAAATACATACTCATTTTCTAGCGCTATTTTAATACGATCATCTTTCACCACCTTTTCATCATTATACATCAGCGTGCAGAAGCTTATGAGTTTTTTTTTCTTCGAAAGCTTGTGAGAGCTTTCAACAGGAATATGGTCTCCCAGCATTGCGTTTCATCTCATGCCGAGGGATCGTCGGAGGATTAAAAAAAAAAATGTTTTTATTCTTTTCAACATTTGGCTTGTTGCAAAAGCCCTAAGTTCTGAAATGTACCCGCCCAACCCAACTCTCACCGCCCTTCTCGCGGGAAAGACGGGCTGAGGGCTGCCCACTTCAGCACTTCCCCCTTTTCGTCAGTACCATTTCAATTGTACATAACAAGGAGTCTTTCTAGACCTTCACGGGCTTTTTTATCTTTCCTTTTAGCAACAATTATAGGAGCATATCGACATTTTTCCCCCATAGGGGCTTCTGAAAGGAATATGCAACCGCTATTTAGCTCTGCTTTTTTTTTTTCGAGCTTCTTTCCGAGATATCAATTTAATTGGACTCCCCCCCCCCCCTTCTTTTTTTTTTTTGATAGAAGTTTGTCTTCTGCTGATCTTTGCCCCTGGCGTTGATTGGAGGTTGTGGAAAAAGTTTTAGTGGGTATATATCGGTTTTTGAAAAATTCCTTCTCTTGACCTTTTCTTTGTGGTAAAAAGTCTGAATTGGGATAAAGGACGTATTCTCTCTTTAATAAGGGCGAGGTGAAGGCGTCGAGTATTCTGACCAACCCATCTTGTAGCCGTCCCCCCACCCCATGCAGCGAGGTTCTGCGGGAAGAGGACTCAAGAGAGCGTCACTTCCCGATTATAGCTCTTGGAGCCTTTATTCCCACAAATATTCTTCTTCATCTGTTTTTAGGGCTTGCTGTACGAGACACCTCGCATGACCGAACCAAGACATCAGCTTTTGACAATTTTTTAAATCTCCTTTTTCTTTGAGATATGGAGACCTTTCATATCATGTATGCATATTTCACATTCGTTTTGCTCTCCCTCTTTTCATTTGCTTTCGTGTACCTCTTTCTGCATGTTGGTTGGGAATAGCAAAAGTAAAGGGTATGGAAATGTCGGGTGATCATACCATTGGGAAGGCCAATTGGTCTCAGGGTGAAGACGGCGACGAGACTCTAGAAATCCGCGTACCTATCGTCCTTCCGGCATCAGCGCGACCAAAGGACATAACAGTGGAGGTAAAGGACCTTGCCGTTCTCTGCGTGCGGCACCGTGAAACCCGCATCCTTCAGTGGCGCCTCTACGAGCAGGTCTCAGCAGAAGTGGAATGGCGCGTGGAAAGCGATGGGACGCTGTTCACAGTGGAACTGACAAAGCGGAATCCGACACTGTGGCCCTGTCTTCTTGATTTACCGATGCCTACCGATGATGAACTGTTTCTTTCTAACAAGGAACTTGATGCACTTTTCCGAGAGCACTACCCCGCTCTCCCTGTTTCACGTGATCATGAAAATCATGACAGTGAGCAGGAGTCGAAGACTAACGGTGAAAAGAATGGAGATGATCTTGAAAAGCTTCTGGAAGAGGCGGCTGAGGAGGTGGAAGGAGCCAAGCTGCAGGATAACAGTAGTGAGTTTATACAGACCGAGATAAAAGCCTACATAATGGAGGAGGAGGAAATCCAGAAAAAGTTGCTGGAAGTGACGGGCGCACTTGAGACGAACTCTGACGACGCTGCAAAGGAAGCACAGAAGAAGAAAATGCTCGAAAGAATGCTACAGTTGCATAGCGTCATTCGTGCGAAGCGCGCAGATCAGACAACACTTGA
The DNA here is from genome assembly GCA_030849675.1 of Trypanosoma platydactyli. Classification (NCBI taxonomy): domain Eukaryota; phylum Euglenozoa; class Kinetoplastea; order Trypanosomatida; family Trypanosomatidae; genus Trypanosoma; species Trypanosoma platydactyli. The sequence continues at coordinate 15,362 of JASANU010000707.1, read as the reverse complement.
GAGTTTTCTTGAGATAACGCAACTGGAAATTCGAAAGGCTCGGACTAATGTGGGAGATTTGGCTGATGAGGAGCAAGAGGAATATGCCTCCGAGGCGGAGCGCGCCATGACAGCCCATGAGCTCATGACTACAGGCCTTAAGCACTTTGAGGAGCGGGATATACAAACTGCATTGCATTTTCTGCGTCTTGCAGCTATTCATCACAATCACGAGCAAAGCACCCTCATTCTGCATGACATCTACGTCCAACTTGAATCTCCCCGAGGAGCATTCCTGCTCCTGAAGCGTGCGATGAAGGATGAAGAACTCAGTGCCATCGTGAATCTTAAAGTTGGTGAGCAGTTTGATGGTGGAGCTCGCCATTTCCTTCCGATTTTTCCTGCGGCGCTATACTTTTATCAGCGTGCTGCAAAAGCTGGTAACGTGAATGCAATGTTGGCTATAGCGCAGTTGCATCTCCGCGGTCACACAATGTCATCGATGCTAAGCGCCAAACAGATAAATGATCTGATTAACACAGAAAAGTATCACGCGTGGATCCAGAAGGCAATCGATCGTGGATGCGGTTCTGCCTATTTTGTGAAGGGTTGCATGCATCTTAAAGGAGAACACGGCTGCGAAAAGTCTTACAAGTTAGCGAAGGAATTCCTGGACAGGGCTGCATCGGCACAACCAGATATTGCACGTCGAGCCCCGCAGGTTTACTTGATGCTGAAGAAGTTGCGGGAAGAGGAGTCTGGAGCTGAAGAAAAGGGGCTTTCGTCGCCTCTAGCGCTCACCAAGACAAATCAGTCTGAGGCCGCTAAGAATGGTGCAAACAGGAATGGAGGTGATTCCTTACCAGTGAGTTCGTCCATGGAGCGGTTCAATCACATAAAGGGAAAACCTGCTGCACAGGGTTTTAATCCATCGCGATCTAAAAAGATGATGAGTTTGTCTACTAATGCAAAGATGTTCTGGGAAAGAGCGGTATCTACAGGTGTTATGCTATACAGTTTCTACACCTTAGCATTCCCCATTCGTATTCTACTGCTTCCGCACTTCTACACAATACTGGGGCATGTTGTAGATCGGGTCCCGTGGCTGGGTGCGAATCCGCTATCCATGCAGTTTTAAGATTTGGAAGATCTATCTTGCACATATTCCTTCTGATATTGAAGAAAAAAAATATGTGCTTTTTTTCTTCTTTTTTCCTTTTTTAAAAAAAAAAAAACACAGCCTCATTTCTCCTTTTCTTTCTCGGTTGCAAAGGGGGGAAGACTCGTGGGTCATGGGGCTTGCGTGCCTTGGCGCTGGTTCTTTGCAGATCCAAGGAAATGGGAAAAATAAGTATGGGGGATTGAAACAAGTTAAGTTGTGGCAGAAAATGAGAAAATGTGGAAGACAAAAACCGAAGGGCTGACAAAGAGGTTGTATGTGTGTGTTCGCGAATGAGAGGATACATTATTATTAAAGAGCAAGAGGAACAATGAAGGGTATAACTGCTGCTAAATGGCGGAAGTGGTGCGGAGGGAATGGAGGGAAAAGGTGAAAGGGAAAAAATGAAGGTGTGGACCTATGAAGGTGCTTTTTTCTCGTTTTAGGGACATTACCGGGACGGTTTTACACAAGAGTCACAAGCGGACAAACAGGTGCGATCACAAAATCCAGGCATCATTGAATGAATGCAACTCTCATAATTCTCATAAAAAATTTTTTCCCCTTTCTTTTCACCTTTGTTCTTTTTAAGCCGTGCATTCCTCTCTCCCCCCCCCCCCCCCTTGTGTGTGTGTGTGTGTGTGTAATCGAAGCACTTACATACTCTCTTCATGTATTTTCTGATAGAGAACTTCTGCTTCTTTTTTTTTTTTCCCCACTGTTCTCTATTTTTCTGCATATCTGTGTATTCTTGTGTGTGCACAAGAAGACCAGATCAAGCAACACTGAAAGGTGTAGTTGGCAAGTGTAGGTTAATGCTGGTACGTCATTTTTGCCGTGTGCGGGTGGGTGCCATTATGCAGTCAGATGTGTTGTTGCTTCCACGCTGTGGACGTCGTTTGATTACAACAGAATCTGAGGGTGAGAACGCAGATGCAAAGGGTTCTTCCTCGTCAGGAAATTCTCCCGGGGGTGAAGCGTACAGAGTGATGGAGAGGGCATCGGAGGCCCGAGGGGAGATACACGAGTTGTGGCTCTCGGCTGATGCGATATCAGAGCCTCTGGAGCGTGTTCAACGTGTTTCTGCTCTCATTGAAAAGTACAGGTTAGACCCAATGACACCACGTGAGGAAGACGTGAGCCGCGGTCTTGGTGATGCCTTCGATCGCCTACTTCTTCTGTGTCTACCGCTGGACAAGGCCTCTACAAAGGCTACTGACAATTTGGAACACCTTATGCATCTTGCCGGGCGGAACGGTAGGGAGCTTTCGCTGCGAACTATTCAGCATCTTTTCGCCCGAACGGCTTCCTTTACTGAAGCCCTTGCTGTTTTCTATGCCATGCGCCGGTGTCATGTGGCTATGAATATGGAGGCGTACTACGCTATGCTGTACTCACTACAGCGCCTTGAAGAAGAAGGATGGGCCCAACGATTCCATGAAGAGTACGAAGAAGGGAAACTTTCAGAACAGGCGATGGATTTTGTAATCAAGGGCATTAGTAATGCCTTGTTACCGGAAAACAAGCCGTGGCTTGGTCGTGTAATGTTTGAGGACAGGGATGCACCCGCACAACGACTCGATGCACGTGACTACGACGAGTTGAGTGCGATGTGGACGCAGCGCTACAAAGGCGGTGCCCCAGTCTCGTCACCGCTTTCTAGTTGACGATGAGAGAGAAGGTGCCGCCCCAAAAAAAGGAATTGGTAGCGGTCCTGATGAGAACATAAGTTACCAATGAGAGGATTTCGTATATGTGCGTGCGTGTGTCCGTGTGTGTGTGTGTGTTTATGTGAATCTTATTTTCAATGACAACTCTAAGTGAATGGAAGCGGGTGCATGATGCCTTGTTTTTCCTCTCCTTTTCGATGGGTGTATTTGTGTCTTTGTAGGAGATAGTTATGCGAAGGAGGTACGTCACCTCTACGCAGGACAAAGGCCTCCGGTTGATTACATCTAGCAATTATGCGTTTTGCAGTATGGAGTTATTTCTGCACCTGCTCTTTCTATTCTTCGTGGTGTTCTTGCTATGTTGGCTGTCACAATACGATCTGTACGAAAAGGATAACGTGGGTGAATCAGCCAGGATAATTGGGAAGGGAACAGAAGTTTCTACTGATATCACACTACTACTACTCACCGTCATCAATCCTCAGAGGATGCTTCAGCAGTGGCTCCTTCCCTCTTCAGATATTTCCGAAGCGGTATGTGCTTGGGAAAAAGAGGAAAATTCTTCTTTGCCGTGGGTGAGTGTTGTTGTGGTGCAAATGGCTACTCCAGGCACGAAAGTAAATGACCTTGAAGCGAGTATGCTGCGCCTGAAAACGAAGTTTCCTGAAAGAAAGTTGTTGTTCAAAACTGGTCCACTCGATGATGCAGATGGCGGGTCATGGCGTGCGTGGCGCTTCACTAGTGGAAGTGCAACTGCTCATGGATGTGTGCGTGAAGTCACGCTCGTTGTGATGCCTACAAGGCGCCTTGATTCCCCAGGTGGCTATGACACGTTGCACGAATACGTGAAGTCAGGGCTCTCTGCTTTGCCTTATCGCACAAAGTATTTTCTTCTTATCCCCGATTTTTTGGTGCCTACCGTGTTGGCTGAGCGCCGTTCGAATGAAAAATGGTTTTGGCGTCGGGGATTTTTGCAGCGGCTTTTGTCTGCTACTCGCTACAATGAGGGTCGTGTGGCAGCAGTGCAGTGTACCATTCTGTCGAAGCGCCCCACACTACTTGACGGAAATGAATCTCATAATCATGACGATGAAGTGATGAGAACCAAGCAAGCATGGAGTAATTTCTTTCGGGGACTTCCCCCAACTCCAGTGATTCTTCACAACGGTTTGGATCGTAATAGCACAAACCTTGCAGCCTATGTCACCATGGACAAGGGAGCCTTCGTAGGCTACGGGACAAATTGGAACCGCACCGTTAGCGGCCAGTTTTTCACAAGGCACCTCAACGGCTACAACGCATTGGATGATCGAGTGTGGACGATAGACGAATCAGTTGATGCAGTTTCACCATTCTGCGCTTTGTACCATCGAGACGTGTACGATGCAGTGGGTGGATTCTCTGCCTCACTATGGAAAGAACAGCGACTGCTTCAGCGGCGACTGTCTCCCTCTCTAATAGGAACAATGGGGTGGTCACTTCTGAGAGAAACGCTACTCCCTGATGAACCAGAGAACACCAGTGTTGTTGCTGGGGCTCAGATGCCACAGAAGGACTTTTCTACACTCTGGCCTGAAGTTTATCAGGCCGATGATTTTCTCGGTTGGGAACTCTCTTTAAGAATAAGGGCTGCATTTCCTGATTGGAAAATGAGGAGTAGCGCGGCCATGGCTGTTGCGTGGACAACCCCAATGAATCTTGTAGCTCGGGTTTGGAATGTAAGGCCACCATTTAACGCTATTCGAGCAACACAGGTACAATATATACTTAGCTACTATGCGCCATCGTTTCTTATGACTGGAGTCTTTTTGAAACAGTGGGGAGCCTTTGCAGGGGAGCTATTTCGAAGTCATTTGGATGTCCCTCTTTTTCATCACGAAAAAGATTCTGTACATGACTCAAATCAACGCAAATTACCACTTATTGAACTGGCTATTTTTTCCAACTATGGGATGGCACGTTGCTCTGGAATGATGATGGAGGGAATGCACTACATTGTACCGCTACAACGGCGTCTTGCAGTGTCGTTCTGGGGGTTTCGGACTCCATGGTGTCCCGGTGTGCCTCAGGGTGCAATGGATGCACTGTATCGCACACAAATGGGGGTCAACCAGTGGGGCTATCTTTCTGCATGGCGTCAGGAGCAGTTAAACAAGGGTGGTGACATGGGTCGACCAATAGTTGGAGAAACGATAAGGACTTCAGGTTACCAAATGCCAGACAGGGAATCTGTTTTACGTATCTCTCTCCTGCATGGCGGCCCGCACCACGTTCCATTTCTGGGGATTGTCAAACCATCCTCTGAATACAACATTGCTCGTATTTTGTCCGAAAGCTCGAGGGTGCGCGCAGGGGATGTGGATGGAATCAACAAGTACCTTGACGAGGTTTGGGTTACATCCAATTTCTTCAAGGAAGTGTATAGGCGCTCTGGGGTGCGTGAGGAGTTGCTACACGTGGTGCCAGAGTCTGTGGATCCTTATATTATCAATCCGAATCTTTATACTCCTTTTAACGATCTACCCGAGTTGGAGTTGAAGCGAAGTAATGGCGAAATGATGAGGTACTGGACCAACCGAGGCCAAAGTTGTGAGTCGGTAACCTATAGGAAGAAGAGACGTTTTCGCTTTCTTAGTATCTTCAAATGGGAACCACGAAAGGGTTGGGATGTCTTGCTCTCTGCCTACTGGAGGGCTTTTGGCCCCGGAACTCCCCTGCACGACGAGGTGAGCCTCTACATCAAGACCTCTTTTCTCACGCGCTTTTCTGGGAATGTGACTATGTCAAATGTGGAGGCAACACTCACGGATTGGGCGATTCATGTGGCGCGGCTACCTAACTTCACATCGCTGCAACAGTTTCCCCATCTGGTTATAATCCACAACCCCCTCAGCCGCACTGAGGATATATGCCGACTGTACCGTAGCTCAGACGCTTTTGTGCTTCCCACACGCGGGGAGGGTTGGGGCATGCCAGCGATCGAGGCCATGGCTATGGAGTTGCCTGTGTTGACAACCAACTGGTCTGGGTCCACCGCTTTTTGTACGCCTCGTAATGCATTTTTGATACCAGTAGATGGACTGGAGGAGATTCCAACCGGAAGTGTGTACGGAAGCTTCAATGGGTATAAATGGGCCATACCTAGTATAAAGTGGACCGCTTGGTTGATGGAGTACGTCGTAACCCACCCGGAGCATGCGAAAGCTGTCGGACGGCGTGCACGTGAAGATATCGTTCATCAATTTTCCGAAGAGATAGTTGCCGATGCAATTAAAGAGCGTCTTCGTCAGATTGCGCATAAGGTGTCTAGACGGAGGAGTTTATTGTTCTCATGGTCCAAGATAGTGCTGGGATAGCAAAGTCGAGAGGGAAAAAAAAAGTCTGGTATATTCAAAAGCCACACACCCAAGAAAAGGCTATATTGGAGAATGCGAAACGGTTTGCATGTGTTTTTTTTTTTCACTTAACACTTCTCTTGGGGTTATGTTTTTTTCTTTATATTTTTCCGTTTTCTTTCAAAAGAATTGTGTTATAATTAGTTTAATAGTGCTCCTGCCAGTACTCTTTGTGGGGAATGTGCAACACGTGGTGTCTTACTGATGGCGTGTGCGTGTATTTATATATGCTTTTATATTTTATATATTCGAAATATTTTTTCTTCAGTAGTTTTTTGTGGGATTACTGATGGGGTCTTTAGAACATATGCATTTCAAGACTCCCATTTGGTTGTTAAATCACCGGATGTGTAATATGCAGTTTTGTACATTTTGCCGAACGTTCCAGTGTCTCTCTCTGGGAGAGGATGTCTGTCCGTTGGGAGGTGTCTTGGGAGCCTTTCGTTTCTCGCGTAGAGCTCAAAGGGAGGTCGTCCCATTCCATCGCGTGTATTTTATTTGATGGTAAAGCTGGACAGCCCCTTCCCAAAGGGGGAAAAATAAAGGAAGAGAGAAGGGTGGTGTAGAGCGGCGCATGGTGTTTTTCCCTGTCACACACACACATTTTTTTTTTTTCCTTTCTTTCTACATAATCTGTACGAAACCAGCGCAAAGGAAGGCGCTTACAGCGTTTTGGATGCTGCATGAAGGAGCCAAACACGGCAATGGGGACGCTTCTTCAAGCACTTCAGCGCGAAAACGATTCTCTACGTCATCAAGTGTATTACTCTCATCAAGAGATTGAACGGCTGGCCCATAAATTGCGTCACACACTTGACGAGAAGCGTGAGAGAAGCCGAAGAGGCTGTGACAGCGGTAGATGCACCTGCACAAGAAGCAGCAATATGGCAGAGGATGTTGTACGATTAGAGCGGCGATGCGAGGAGCTGACTAGCCGCCTCGTATCTATCGTGCGGGATCGTCAATTGTCGGAGTGTGCTGAGGTTTTTTTCCTTCTTAGAACTCAGGAGGAGGAGCGTCGGTTTCTGCGTGACTCCTTGTTGACACTGCTGAAGAAATGCAAGAGTCTTACCAGAGGCGTCTCAGAGACTGAGGAATGGAAACCCGAAGATGGGACCCAACCGGGTGTGTTGAGCGCATTAATTATGCAGGTGGTTGAGGGTGTACAGAGCTGTGAGGCCCAGATGAAATTAGAGCAAGCAGAGCGCCTTGTGGCGCTTGAGCATACCACCGATCTTATCGTAGATATACAGCAGGCAGTTCAGCAGGCGGCGCGGCGAGTGTACAACCACCACGTGGATGACTTTCATACCGCATCTATTCATCAGATGAACCTTTACGAGGGGCGGCACAGTCGTGTCGGGGAAAGAGTAACCTCTGCGTTGTTAGGCACAACCCCCGATCGTCCACCACTTGTACCTCTTCATATGGTACACAACAATATGACTACTGGCTATGCAGAAAGATGCTATCAATCTACAGCAAATGACGTTTCGGATCCTTTTTTTTCCCCACTAAAGGAGGGGGGAGGATGGGGAACGGATTGCTCTCGGAAAGCAAATCTCCCGGAGGCGTGTGACATGTTGCGTGCCTGCCACCGTGCACTAGAGGGCGTTGGCCTCCTTGTTAGAAGTGCGATGTCAACACCTGCTACTTTGTCCTTCTCTTCCCTGGGAGTGAAGAAGGATACAAATAGTGTGGAACAGCTGCTTGAGGGGTTTCAGCAAGATTTGTTGGAGTTGACGCGGAGCAGTGCAAATAATAACAAAGCAATAGCCCGGCGGCTGGCTGGAGAAATAGAGGCCCATCGACAAACAGTGAAGAAATATGAGTCACGTCTGAAGTTGGCGGAGAAGGAGATTGTGGATTTGGTCACAGCCTCTTCTTATTCCACCAAGTTGTCACTCGGGCTAGACCGAAGCAATGTGGTCTCTATTCACCACTGCACTAAAGTCGACGATGATGGACAGCCGCCATTCCGTGACAAGAAGAGCTGCGCAGAACAGCAGAGGAGGACTTCATCATCATCATCATGCGCATCATCATGCGCATCATCATGCGCATCAAAGAGCCGATTTATAGAGGGGAGGGAGGCCACTCGGCGCAAATCTACTCCGGAGAGGCTTGTGTCGCCGACACGCCGCGTCTGTCTGAGATCAAAGAGGCGTGACGCTGATGCTGGCCAAAAGAAACGAGACAAGATCCAGGACGGACTTGAAGCTGCTGCTTCACTTGAGTCTCAGAGTCATAAAAAACGGTATCGAATTCCACTGTCTTTTGACGCATTGAACACGAGTTGTGGCTACTCGGCAACTCAAGTCTTGGCGTTGCAATCGCCAGAAACACCAAGATCAGAGTTCTCCGATTTGGAGGGAAGAATGAGCGAAGGAGTGCCTCTTTTCACAAAACGTGGCACGTCGTGGAAATGCCAAACGGGGCTGCTCAGCCCCTCACTCTCTGGAAAATAGAGTCTGCTGGGGGATGCTGTGATATAACAAAACCTGAAAAAGCAAAGAACCACTAACTCTCTTCGCTTTTTTTTTTTGACTCATCCTCCATTCCTTAAAGCCGAAAAAAGGCTCTTTCTCCCCCCCCCCCCTTTCTTTTAGTTGCATTCACCATAACCCCCCCCCCCCCCCCCTTCCGATTGTCTCGGCTTCTTTCTATCTTTTGTTGAAGTCACGGAACTGACTCTTCCTCATCTCTCCCAGTTGTTCCGTATTTCTGGGGGAAACAAACGACGCTTCAATGTGTGTTGCGTTCGCTAATTTCAAGAAGTGGGGACCACATGTCATTTCCGTCAAGCAACGTCACCTCACCGCCTTCCTCAGATGAGGAGGATGTAGTACAACTGATACGTCGTAACCATTTTTCAGAAGATGAAAAGGGTCAGATATATGAGCAAGGGAAAACGAGGGTCAGTGAGTCGAAACCTGATCTTCTTAACCGCCTACTGCAGTTGAATCGGGCCCAGCACTTAGTTTTGATGGAGATGTTGCACCAATTCAATGACGAGGAGCGTGAAACGTGTACCGATTTCACACAGGGTCTAGTTTGTCACGCACAATGTAAGAAAACAAGACGATTGCCTGTTTCCCACGCAAAAGAAAGAGCGGCAACTCTCACTAGCACTCCCACGGTGCGGCTAGAGCAGCAGCACCACCACTACTCTTTTTGGCGACGTGGTTTGAGTACACCGCAAGTGAGTGAAGATGTGACGAGGAATGGCACTGTAACCGATGCTCTCTATCCTCAGTTTTCTAACTGTTACTGCTCTCCTCTCGGACCTCTCGCTTGCCGTCATCCTCTCCTCATTAAGCCCCCTTCACCAAAAATACCCCAGCCCTACCCTTTGAACAGCACTTTAGCCTCCCGCATGGATAATGTGTTAGCGCGGTCATGGCAACAACTGCGTGCAATCCCCCATCCTTCACGTCACCAATTACTCAACGTTTCAGTGGCGAAAACAAGACTCGATTGGACGCCATACATTTCTCCAAGCATGTAGCTTACCTATACAAGCAGCATCTGGTACCTTCATTTTTCGATGTTTAACGCCTCACTTGTCGTTCATTGTTTCTTGCAAGAAACGGTTTGGTGCAAAAAAGTTTTTTTTTCTTCTATTGTTCCTTCTGAGGGCTTGCAAAAGGGATGTTCGGGCGTCATTTGATTGCGCTGCTCAGTGGTGTGACATTATGTGTACATAAGCAAACTCTTTTTCTTTGTTACAGTGTAAAACGTGCATGAGGCCTGTTTCCCTCTTATGAGAAAATACCCGTTTCCTCCACCCCTTTTGGTGGGCTGGTTGAGAGCGGTGCCTGGACTCTCCCTCCTCTTTTCTTCCCGCATAGATCAAAGCTGAGGGAGGCATGGCGTAACGAGAGTGGCATATATATATATATATACCACGGTAAAGGTCTTTGCTCATCTGAGGTTATGGTCTTTCTCCAGCGTTTTGTTTTCTACTTCTTTTTTCTTCGTAGGAAAAGATTAGCCCCCAGAGTACTCTTCACATTAAGGGAAAATTTTTTTTGCTTTGATTTCTGTTTGCAAAACCAGATGCGTGATCGTCGTCCTCTGCTGGGACATGCTGTCCGTGATGTCCCGACGGTAAGTACAGACGATGATAAAAGGCGAAAATGCCGTGCGTCTCAAGGTTCAAACCCGCTTCTGACTGCAAATGGAATCCTCTCACACGTTTTATTTTTCTTTCTCATTTTAGGGCTTCCATTGGGTCTGATTTACTACTACACCCCGTTCTTTGTTTTTGAGCGATTGCAATGCCGATTATCGGATAAGGTCTGGCGTGACGATAAGGTAAACGCAGTGGAGGAGGGGTACCAAGGCTACGCCGGGTCTCCGCCAAGGTTTCTTTCATTGGAGTACAATAAGACAATGTTGTGGGGAACATACGAACCAGGCATGTTGTTTGCGATGAAAACACGCACGCCCAAACCAGTATATATCGGTGTCGCGTGGTACGATGAGGCAGGGGAGAAACCGGTGCGGTTTAGGTTGGCAGATGTGCTTTCTATTCGGCAACTTTTCTTGAGAAACAGTGGCGGAGGACGAAATGGGGATGAAATGAATAAAAATAATAGGAAAACGGGTATTACCGATGAAAAATGGGACATGTTTGAGGCGTCATGGGCAGTTCATGATGGGGTTCACTACGGACGCCAGACGGTACAGGATGGGCCCCTCAGTGTGAACATCGAGTTTCTGAAGAGTCCTTCGGGTGACTCATGGCATGTACGCGTACATGGCAATATGAACGGTGCCAAGCCTATCCGTTTTCTTGTTTATGTTGTCAACGACGGTGGGGAGTCCATTGTGCCAATAGAGACGCAAGTGGTGAGAGATGTGTGGAGACCGCAGATTGCAAGCGAGTTCAAGAGCGTTAAAGGACGACGGAGTGGCTTCTCACTGCTTTTGAGGGATGACCACAACCCATTTCTCGACACACCACCTTGGGAAGTGGATGGCTTGAAGACTTCTGGGGATGAATTCATTCAAAATGCTGATCTCCGGAGTTTATCATTGAATGCACATAAGTATGCCTCTGGGTCTTCCATTTTGGAGCGGTGGAAATATCCTCGAAACCGCTCTGTTTCTCACAATGTCATGGTGTTCCAGAAAAAATTCAAGTCCGATTTTCGATTGGAACTGACGATGCGCCACACCCCGAACCTCGAAACTCCTGCTCAGGACGAAACGGTGCACGGTGAGTTCGTGGTAAGTGCTGACGGGCTGACGAGCTGCCAACTCACAAATGTTTTCCGTCAGCGGGAGAAAGGAGTCCTGCAGCGCATGCGGAGCTTGGTCACACCATGGGCAAAAGGCTTCGCCATCAACCGCAAACTGTTCATCAACAGGGCTCGTCGCACACTTAGTGGTGCGCTAGGTTCGTGGGGATACTGGTACGGAAGATACCTGTACGTGGATCCAATTATAGACTCTTCATGGAAGGATCAGGAAATGGCACTCGGAAGCAAATCAGAGAGGGATTTTCAAGAGATGATGCTTGACGTCTCTGCTTTCGGAGCTGTTAGCTCACGCACAGAAGGGGCATACAGTGATTTGACACTTACAGGAATGCACCTCCTCTTCCTTGCACAATGGAACAAGGAGTGGACAAAGGAGGCCTTAGCCTCTTGGTTAGTGGGGGCTATTGACAAGAAGAGTGGCTTTATTCCACGCTATGCAACATTCACTGCGGCCTCACGTGCCTTCGCTGCTCCTTCTGCACAATACGAACACCTTAATTTTGCTGCGCCACCGACACCTTTACTTGCTCTCTACCAATTGCTACAGAGTGATCGTGGAATGGGCACTGAAAGGGATTTCTTTGAGTTGCTGCTTCCCTCTTTGCGTCGTTGGCGAGCATGGTTTCACTTGACACAAAGCACTAACAATGATGCAATGAGCTTGGAGGCGCTTACCGAACAGGTGAAGAATGCTGGTGGAAAGAGGCTTACACCGCCGATGTATCGTTGGCGTTCGCGTGACGATTATCGTATTCCTGCAAGTGGTATGCCTGATTACCCTAGGCCTTTTTGTGAAGGGTATGACAATCTGGAGGCTCATGTGGACCTCTTTTCATGGGTGGCTTTCCTTAGCATGATTGTGAGTGAAGTGGAATTGCACCTTGGATATTCGGAGAGCGTACCGAAGTTGTTATGGATGACGTGGTTGGACGAGGTACATTGGGATCCGGTCAATCAGCGATACGCAGACCGTCTTGGATGCCCGGATGCTCCATTTTCACCCTATGTGGGTTATGCCAATCTGTTTCCTTTTATCCTTGGAATTGTTGACAACAAAGAACGAGCTATGACGATTATGAACCTTGCAGAGTCGCAGCTTATGACCCCATATGGGTTGATGTCCGTTTCGCATGACTCTGTACGTGCGGCACGTCTGGCGGATCTGCGGCACGAGAATCGTTGGATGGGCCAGGTAAGGGTGTCGACGAATGCCCTTGTGTTGAACGCACTGCGAATGAAGTATATTACCCTTCTTGGACCCCCTGCAGAGGAATTTTTTTGGCGACTCCGGCTATCGATAGTGAAGGCAGTCGGTCCATCGAACGCGATGCCGGAAGCCTTTGACCCGGTAACTGGAGATCCCGAGATTACTGTCTCTCTTATGGGCCACAGAGCCCTACTTCTGGCGTTGCTCAAAGGATACAACTGAACTTTGTTTAGATGTGGTAAAAGGTTTTTCAAAGAACGAGATAAAAGGACAGAAAGGTTCCTAAATGTTTACATGGTGTATATTCTTCGATTTACTCTAAGGTAATGAAGGAATCAGCCACGCTGTGACGTACAACAGATACTGTAGTATACACAAGATGGAAAGGGGTGATACTAAGTTCTTTATTATGCATTCTTTTCAGCTGTAGTCCTTTTGTTCTCTATAAACACCTTATTTGTTTGCCATTACCAATTCCTTTCACTTAAAAAGAAAAAAAAGTGCGGTATCATTTATGTATTTATCTAATTATTATTATTATTGTTGTTTTTTCCTGCTTTCCAATTTTCCTTCCTTAAATTTTCTCTTTGTTCGTCGTGTATGCGCTGTTCCTGTGTAGTAGTGCTTGCGCAGACGTTTTATTTGGCTTTTACGATTCGTAGTTCTCCTGCAAAGAAGTAAGCAGAATGGGCCACCTCGACCAATGGCGCTCCAGGCAGAAGATCGGCATGGGCAAAGGCGCTCGCCACTGCGTGATCTGCTCTAACCAGAAGGCAATTATTCGCAAGTATGAGCTCAACGTATGTCGCCAGTGCTTCCGTGAGAACGCAGAGAACATCGGTTTCACAAAACTCCGCTAAGACTCGGTGCAACCACGCCGAATGGGCATCACATAAGTTCATTTCATTTTAAACAAATTGTGTTACTTTTGTTTCAAATCCTGACAAGATAACTCAATGCTCTACCTTGCTGGGGTGAATCAAAACTATACTTCCGCGTTTCTATTTATTTACCTTCTCTCACGCTTTTTCCACCTCCTGCACACATACAAACACAGACAAAACAAATACTGCATAGTGATTTCGTCATCTCTATATAAAAGAAGTGCGGCTGCATTACGTATAAAACCTATAAACCTCTTTTCCAAAGAAGTATTGAAAATATGGAACTCAACTCGTATGTACATGAGAACGAAAACGATTATACCACACGCGACTGTCACCCATCCCACAGTGCGACGGAGAACGACGTTGAAGGAAAAAAACGAACACGACAGGTTTTGGAACAACTATTTGAAAAGAGGCGTCAAGACGAGGTTGAAGCTGCACGACGAAATGCGAAACGCATTTATGCTCAGCTGAGGCGCACGCAAGCAGTACGAGCGAAAATGAAGGATAAAAAGGTCAAAGAGAGCAGCAAATTAAAACAGGACCAAAAGGAAGAACTCCTCTCTGCATGCAGAGAGCGAGAAGAGGAGAGACGCCGCAGGGCTGAGCTGACGCAGCAGCGCCGTGAAGAGGCGAAGGCCCGTCATGAGGAGATGCTGCGGAAGCAGGAGGAAGAGCGAAGGAGAATGCGTGACCAGTTGCATGTTGAGAGTGAGTTCGCGACACAGGAGTCTCGCCATCTGGATGGGGAGCGGAAGAGGGCATTGGCGCTTGAAATAAGGCAAGAGGAAGGAACTGCCCGAAAGCGACGCGAGGCGGTGAAAGAGCAGAAAGCGAAGGATGTTGAGGAGGTGCGACGGGACATTGGGGGGGCGCTTGCTACCGCATGCAGAGAGCGAGAAGAAGAGAGACGCCGCAGGGCTGAGCTGACGCAGCAGCGCCGTGAAGAGGCGAAGGCCCGTCATGAGGAGATGCTGCGGAAGCAGGAGGAAGAGCGAAGGAGAATGCATGACAGTGTGCTTCGCTGGCAGGAAGATCACTTCCGAGAGGTATATGACATAACTGTATGATTTATCATGGAGATTTTTTCTTTTTTTCATTTCCTTTTATCAAGTCCGATGTTTATGTTTTTTCCTTGGGGTTTTTTGCTGTTGCGTTTCTGGGTGTGCTTTGTTGAATGTTTTCTACGTGAGTGGAGCATATATATATATATATATATATATATATATATACGTTTCTGGCGAAGAAATGCTCTTGTAGCACACTGTTACGTGATACTAATTTTCTGTTTGAATTTCTATATATGCCGGAAGCGGGTCCACCTATATTGTGGATAAGTGAATTGTTTGTATTGACTTTTAAGGGTTCTGCTGCTTATCACCATGTGACTATTGTTCTCCAATGTTCTCTGGCGCAGCCGCGTCAAAGCATTGCTGGCCCCCACTTGGTATCGCAGGTTGGCCGTGTCTCTGATTTACTCAACCCGCTTAACGACCCGGGGTGTGGCTCATCATGTCGATGACGCACCGAACCTCTGGTACCGTTGAAAGTCTTCGCGTCCGCTTTGACTGGTGATGACAGGCGTAGATACTGTCCGTGCGTTCGATGTTCGACGGAGGCGTGAGCAATGCTACAAAGTGCATCCTTTCTGAAGGCATTCGGTGCATTGTAACTCTTGGGCGATGGAAGCATCAACTGTTTTGACGGTAAAAAGCCGTCCAGGTGCAGTTCAGCCGACAAATGCCTTGAATTCGATCAGTAGACCGGATCGCACATTCGGGCAAGCTGGACCCGGATG